>RJWH01010206.1:0-18044 GCA_004363575.1 Solenodon paradoxus
TGCGAGGGTACGGGACCAGGTTGGTCTGGAACTCTGTCAGGTCCACGTTGAGGGCCCCGTCGAAGCGCAGCGAGGCTGTGATGGACGAGACGATTTGACTGATGAGGCGGTTGAGGTTGGTGTAGGTGGGGCGCTCGATGTCCAGGTTACGGCGGCAGATGTCATAGATGGCTTCGTTGTCCACCATGAAGGCACAGTCTGAGTGCTCCAGGGTGGTGTGCGTGGTCAGGATGGAGTTGTAGGGCTCCACCACGGCGGTGGACACCTGCGGGGCTGGGTAGATGGAGAACTCCAGCTTGGACTTCTTGCCATAGTCCACAGAGAGACGCTCCATGAGGAGGGAGGTGAAGCCGGAGCCGGTGCCCCCTCCGAAGCTGTGAAACACCAGGAAGCCCTGCAGTCCTGTGCACTGGTCAGACTGAATTGCAAGAAAGAGAGAAGAGCAGTGAAGATAGGAGACGGGCCTGAAGAACACTATCTTCTGGTTCCACAAAAGCCTAAAATATCTCAGGGGTCAGGCAGACTAATGAGCACTGCACAGCAGCAGCGTACTCTGAAATGTACAATTATAGATGACCGCCTGGAAAAGATCTGAAAAAGAATGTTCCCAACCATTAGCTCATCTCCAAAGCTCCCTGCCTTCCCTGCCATATCCTCACCAGTTTGCGGATCCGGTCCAGTACTGGGTCAATAATCTCCTTGCCAATGGTGTAATGACCACGAGCATAGTTATTAGCTGCGTCCTCCTTCCCGGTGATGAGCTGCTCGGGGTGGAAGAGCTGTCGATATGGGCCATTTCGGATCTCATCTGGAAAGGCACAAACCACATCGTTGGACACAAACCACCAGGCTGTGCTCAGCAGGGACCTCCTCCCCCAGCGAGGGAGCTGCGGTCAGACATATGGAAGTTTTAGCCTTCTGCCAGCCTGAGATACCAGTGTGTGAGAAACCTGACCTGCTGCCAGCCCGGGCCAGCCTGTGATCTGCTGCCTTCTTTAGCTTACAGGGCAAGAAATTTCAGGCTTAGGAAGACAGGTCTGGACACTTGCTCCAAAGAGAAGTTGAGAGTCCCTCTCCACCCCCTCAATATCATTTCCAGTTCCTCTCACCAATCACGGTGGGCTCCAGGTCCACAAAAACTGCCCGGGGCACGTGCTTTCCAGCCCCAGTTTCACAGAAGAAGGTGGTAAAGGAGTCGTCTCCTCCCCCGATGGTCTTGTCACTGGGCATCTGCCCATCAGGCTGGATCCCATGTTCCAGACAGTACAGCTCCCAGCAGGCATTGCCCATCTGGACACCTGCCTGCCCCACGTGGACGGAGATGCATTCACGCTGAAGGAAAAAGAGAGGGGACATAGTATAAGCCCCGCACGCACACGTTCTCACCTCCTGAGCCTCTCTCCCACCCCATCACCTACCAGCTATGATGACTCAGTTGGCAAAGTAGAGGCTGGGGGCTGGGCAGAAGTGGGAAGAGCCACCCTGCCCAGACTCCCCTGTGCAGGGCTTCTCAACTGGAGGTGCCCTATAGAGCAGGCCAACCCCTGAGCCTACTTTTCAGTAGGAGCTTGTCACATCAGAGCTGTGGCTCCACGTGACCCTGCCAGGACATGCAGGGAGGACAGAGAGGGCAAGTGCCTATGAGACAGGCAGGCACTGCAGTAGTTGAGACAAGGACAAGCTACTTCAGTCCCTACTCCCACAAACTTAGCTTCTCAGGAACCTGAGAAGGGACAGAAGGTTTTCCAGTGCTGTGCATTCGTAGCTACAGGCCCCCACTTGCTTAACTCTTTGCTTTGAGAATGAACAACTAAAATTGCACACATTCCTCTCCTCCTCTCTTTCCTATGGGCTGCAGAACTGTCCCAGCCTTTCAGTCTGGCATTAACTGACCACACTGGCCCTCAGGATGTCCTCTCCCCCACCTTTAAATCCCATCTGGCTCTGGGGATCAATTCCATCTGGCTCCACTCCCCACCTCCACCCCCGCACCCTGGGCGCCTCCACCACCACGTCAGCTTTCACGGAAATAGCAGTGAGCCAGCAGGGGCAATAAGGGTTGCGGGCACTGGGGCACTGACTGCCTTAGGCTTGTCCTTGCCAGTCTGAAATTAACCCCTGAAGCGCCAAAGTGGTGCAACGCAGGACCCCAGCAGCCTCCTTCTCAACTCCGAAATGGCGGGGTGATGGGGATTTCCAAATACCCAGAAAAGGAAGTGGAATCTGCGGTGAGGGCCCAGAGGTAACCCGTCGCCCTGCCATGGTGGGGTGAGCGCCATCCTGCCCCACGGCCCTGCATTCACCTCCCTACATTCTTTCCAGTTACATCCCAGTCGAAAGCGAGGATTGCATTTCGGCCCGCACCCAGGCTATAAATACCACCCCCCCTACACACACACCTCTTTCCCTCCCCCCAACCTGGCCTCGGCCCGCGCTCTTGGTCCGCGCCAGCTGTCTCTGCCCATCCGCGCACCCGGGCTCCGACAGGCTTGTCTCACGAGACCAAACTCCCATTCCCGCCATCCGTCCCAGCTCAGAAGCGGGGTGCTGAGTCACCGGGTGGGGGGACTGTGTGTGTGTAGTAGGGATGCATACAGTCGGAAGAAAGGGGGACGCAGGACCAAGTAATCTGACTCCCTTCCACCTTCAAGCATCCAGCACGTGTAGGGTAGTTCCAGGGAGGGGGTTGGGGGCCTGAAGGGCAGAGGGCAGCCAAGCGGGTCTTCCCTTGGCCGGGGACACGGCTGGGCTGGGCACCGCGTGACTCCCCGCAGGAAGGTTAGGGCACCAGTGCTTGGTGGAGCAGGAAGGTGGAGATTCCAGGAGGGCTCCTGCCTGCAAGTGAAGAATCCCCCCAAGCCCCCCACCCGCGGTCTCCGAAAGTAGAGAACACGGCTCGCTCAAAGTCAGATGGGGGTGGGGGGAACGCAAAACCCTCGCACGTCCTCCAGACCTGGAACGACCGAGGGGATTCCGAGCATCCCGGGCGGGGGTTCCCCAAAGAAAAGGGGCAATTAGGGGACCCCCCCCCCCGGTGGGGTCGCACTCACCATGGTGAGTCCGGGTGGTACGTCTCACGTCGAGTCCGGGTGACGGGTCTCAGTGAGAACTGCAGTAGCTGCAGTGCCGCACCGCCCTTATATGTCGGGGGCGGGGCCCGCACGCTCCGGAGGCCTCCTAGGGGCTGAGCGGCCTGGAGCCACGCCCCCGGTGATGGGCGGCCCCGAGGGGTGGGGCCAGGGTGAGGCGCCTCCCTAGACCGTGCTCTGGTCTCTTACCTGTCCCGCGTGGGTTAGAAGTTGTGACCTGGCCGTTAAACCTTTGTTACTGGTTTTGAGCTGACACTCAAGGGTCCCGAGCTCCGCTGCAGGAACGCAGGGCGCCGTGCCCGGACGAGTCTCGCCTGTGCCTGCGTCACGGGGTCGCCTGTCGCTCAAGTGTTCTGACTTGGGCTGGGTGCAGTAGAGGCTGTCCTTTCCAGGTGGCTGAGGCTGACCTTCGCCCGTGTGCGCCCCACCCGGCCTCCCTGGAGCCTCCAGCCGGCTGCCTGGCTCCGACCGGTCCCCGGGGAACGCCTTGCAGTGGCATGTCGCCTGCTGGTCCCGGGCCGGGAGCGTTGGCCTTCGCCAGCACCTGTGGCGGGACGAGGACCGGGAGCTGCATAACCTGAGTCCCAGAGTCCCCATCCCTTCGGCTCCCACGCAGAACTAGCCCTACACCTTGTCTGCGAGGGCCGACCCTGGGAATCTGCCACCGCTCACGGGCTGCCCTTGGGTCAGTGGCCCCGTCATCAGCGCCGTCACTATTAGCTAGCCCTCAACACTGTCGCCTGCCTATTTTCCTGTTGCCAGACCACTGGAGCTCTGAGCTGAAGTCCTTAGCACCTGGATTGTCTCCTGACTTTCCCCTGTGACCTTAGGCAAGTGACTTAACCTCACAAAGACCTTGGCATCTTCCTCGGTGAAAAGGAGACAAAAATCCCATACAGGATTGTAAAATAGCAGAATGTTGACTCTGAAGAGGAAGAAAGAACGTGCGGATTCTGATATTATGGCTGATTCTGCCTTTCCCATCTTGTTCTGTCTACACTAGTGGCAAGTTCGGTGAACTGCATCTCAGTACCTTCAGCACTCATGCAAAAGTTATGTTTCATGTCCATTTCTTGCAAGAATGAACTTTTCAGTTTACTTCTGCTTTCCCTTAAGTGCCTTTCATTTTCTGTCTCCCTTCCCTGGGTAAATTCTTCAGTAAGTGCCCCCATGCGTACTTTGGCCTCCTTAAGAAACCTGTCTCCTGCACTGATCTCTTGGAAAGAAAATCACCTGCCTCTCCTCCCAAAGAGTTTCCTAGGGCCACCCCTCTCTGAAACTACAACACAAGAGGATAAAATAGCAATGGCAACTTTTAATCAACACACTAGCCAATTGACACCAAACTTCAGCAAGGCATGGAAAGGAGTACAGTGAAATATGACAAGGTCTCTTTTCCCAGTAGGCGTACCATCTGGTTGGGAGAACAAGAGTCTTTCTTAAAAAAAGAAAACTGACAAGGGCCTAGAGTGAGGCTGCTTTGGGAAATGGGGTCATGATGTCTCAGAGCAAGAGCCCTTGGTGATTACAGAACGCATGCCGTCTTGCACACCTTCCCTGACCCTCTTTTGCCCTTGGAGCAGAATGAATGTCTTAAGACCCTTGAGCGAAGTCTCTTAAATCTCTTCAGGTTTGAGTACTTCCTTTGTAAAACTGGAGCAACGATTTTAGATCATGAGGATAGATGCTTCTATGGATGTGTACATACACAGCAAAGCACCGTGTACACAGTAGTGTGAGTTCATAGAGCATTGTGTTCATTTATCTTCGTGTGTATAGCACACCATCTGAAGTTATCTGTGTAGTTTTATTTTTACTAGAGAGCAGCCTTGTTAAAGGGAAGGACTGTGTCTTACTCATTTTGTGTCCCTGGTTCCTTATTTAACACGTGGTAGGTATTTGCTAAGTGTGTATCCCCTGAGTTGTTTCATTTCCAAGATGGGACTCAAATGAGGGTAGACCTCTAAAAAGATAGGAGTTGCACATTGCTAGCATGGAGGGTAGATTCTTTCTCAGGAAAAAAAAAAAAATCTTTTTTAAAGGAAAGGTGCAGGCAGGAATGAAGGCAAGTAGGCAGGCAGGCAGGAAAAGAGAGGAGAAAGAAACTTTTAATTTTATTTGTATTTAGTTGTCTACACTGGTTTTCGTCTGCCCCCCCCACTCCCCCCCACCCCTGCCCCACCAAGCACTTGAACCCAGGGATATGTGGCCTGCACTCCTTCAGAGGCAACTGACCCAACCGCTACTCCACCAGGGTTTGCCTCAGAAGTATTTCGTATGGGTCTTATAGTGCTAGCGCTCATGGCTTATAGAGCATGGAAAAAAACCTCAGGAATTGTCTTTGTGTTGACAAAGACCCCAAGGCTCACGCTGGGAGATTAGAAGGACTCAGGTCTCTGCATGCATTTGTGCTCACAGAAAAGGTTTCTTATATCAGATAGGAAGGACGCAAAGCTGGATCATCAGGGGAAAGGACAGAGGCAGAGTCTAAAGGAATGAATCTGTGCACTCTCTTTTCCATAAGGGCTCACACAAAGTACTCTTCCTCCGGAATGAAAATGGAGCAAAACTTTCCTGCAGTGTTTCTGCCCATGGAAGTCCCTTCGAGACTCAGCACCAAGGTTTTCACCTAGGCACCTCTGCCCAGAACATACCAAAATCTGACTCCTAGAAGAAAAGCGGGTTTTTAGTACACACCATATCGCTTGTATACACTATCTATGCACTCTGGATCTGGACCATCTGAATCTGTTAACTGTTGATAGGAATTCCCAGAACTAAGCTCCCGGATGCCAGCCAAGGACCACACTTGCCAGCAGACTTTTCTAAGGACAGCCACCCCGGCCTGCTATGTTAACTCTTTTCTGCACTCTTTGAGAAACCCAGAGTGCTAGTTTTTCTGAAAAAGAGCTGTCTGGACCTACCAGGCTTGCATTCCCATTTAGCAACTGTAATAGGCAGAATAATATCACCTCCACCCCCAAGATAGCCAACATTCTGATCCCTGAAGTCTCCGAGTATGTTATGTTACATGGCAAGTGATTCTGTGGGTGTGATTTAGATAAAGATTTTGAAATGAGATTATCTGGGTGAGCCTAATGTCATCACAGGGGTCTTTATAATGGAAGAGGGAGGCAGGAGGGCCAGAACCAGGGAAGAATTTCTAAGAAGCAGAGTGGGAGGGGGTGGTGATTGACTTTCGAGACAAAGCGGGTCTAGGGTCAAGGAATGTGAGCAGACTCTGGAAGATGGCAAAAGGCAAGGAACGAATTCTCCTCTGGAATCTCCCGAAGGAAGGTAACCTGCCAGCATTGTGAGTTTAGCCCCATAAACTCTATTTTGGACTTCTTACCTTCAGAACTATCAGATAAATAAAAGAAATTTGTGTTTTGTAAACTACATTTTTAATAACTTGTTACAGCAGCAAAAAGAAATCAATGGGGCAACAGATGGGGCTGGATGGTGGCTACCTGATTAGGATGGACAGCAAGTTTGCTCTACTTCATCACAGTCCTCATCATTCTGGGTCTCCCTAACACAGAGGACAAGTGTCATTGCCACTTAACATCATATGCTCAGCCCACGTTACATCTTTACATTATCCTGGTCCCAGTAGCAACGAGTTTACAAACCCTGAGCAGGCTTTCTGGCAGGGACAATGGAGAAGACAAAAGTGCAGGGAGAAATGCCCAAGGCATGTTGCTGGAATACAGACTCTGCTGCTGGTCAACTCTGTGTGTGTGTTTGTGTGTGTGTGTGTGTGTGTGTGTGTACGTGTGTGCGCACTTGTGCGCTCACACAGGGCTATGAGATATCAGAAACACTCCTGCGCCTCAGGATAAATTAACCAGGGTCATAAGCTCTGGAGGGTATGCATATGACGGTGTATTTTATTAGACTGAAAGGTTGAGACAAATGCACACTTGTACAGACTCCAGAAGACAATACCAGACTCCTCTTCACTCTCCCCATTGAATTACCACTCAGTTCATCTACTCTTCGTGGGTGTCCAATATCTCTTTGGGTCTCTCACCTCCCCTTCTCCATTATTATCTCCATTTTTTCCAGCCACTTCCCAGAGTCTCATCTCCGCCTGGGGACAGGACTATCAGGCCTTCAGTGTTTAAAGTGTCTCCACTGCTTCCATAGGGAGAGGTAGGTGACAAGAGCACATCTTCATTTCTTTCTGACTGGAGCACGAACCACAGTGCTCTCCCTCACAGAGGGCACCTCTATGTCTTCTCCCACTGGCTTCTCAGGCTTGGTTCACATTCGCCACTGAGATGCTCTCTCCAAGTCTCCAGTTGCCTTCATCTTGCCAAAGCCAGAGGTCACATCACTGCCTTCACCTGTCTCAGCCTCTCGGCGGTGCTCGACACAGCAGACCCTTCTTTCTTCCCTGACACACTTTTTTTCTTGCCTTGCAGAGCAACTCCCCTCCTTTTTAAAAAAATAGTATTTTATTGAGGTAGCTTTGTTTTGCACATTAATATAACCTCACAGGTACAGCTTCCCCTTCGTCACTCCCACTCCCCTTTTATTGTCCTGGCTACTCTTTCTCAGTGATCTTTGATGGTTTGCCTCTAACAGGTGTTTCCCATAGCTCAGTCCTCAGGCACTCTCTCCATTAGTTCTTGGCCCCAGAGGAATCATAGCTGAAGGTGGGTGACGAATAGATGGGATTTTATTAGATCATCTCTATTGTGGGGTATATATTTAAATGCCCTTAATAAATATCCTTAGGTTATTCACATAGGAATAGAGCTAAAGTGTATCTTGCCCAAATGATAGTGAAAGAATAGAATAAAAAAAAAGATCTATCATCTATTGCTGGTGACTCTCAAATTTATGTCTCTATTGTGAACCTCGCCTTTGGACTCACATGTTTTTGGCCTTCTTGACATCACCACTTGAAAACCCTTTACACATCTCAGAGGCAACACATTCACAGCAAAGCCCTCAATATCCTTCCCTCACCCTACTCCCTGCCAAACCTGCTTCTATTCCAGGCTTTCCTCCATTCCCCTCACTCCTCCCTCCCTTTTATGAGTTAGAATGTCTTGGCTGAAAACAACAGAAAGCCAACTTATAGCAGCTTACACAGGAGGATATTTATTATCCCAGAAGCAATCTGAGCACAGGGCGGTCCCAGTTGATTTGGTGATGTCACCAATAACTCCGGTATTTCCAGCTTTCTGCTCTGGCATCCTCAGTGTGCAGGTGACATCTTCTGTCATGATCCTAAACTGGCTGTAGCAACTCCAAGTAGCATGTCCTTATATGACACTGCCCTACAGCAGGAAGGAGGAGTTAATTCTCACTTTTCTTTCTATCATAGAGAAACATCTTTCCTTAAATCACCCTTGCAAACTTCCCCCTTTATTTTCTAGCCCCAGTGCTTAAATCAGTCACTGGAAGGACGAAATGGATTTGCCATAGATGGTTTAGACTCATCTATACTCACTCCTGGGTCTGGGGAAAGGCCATCTTTCTTGAACAAGTGGAAGGGTGACTAATCAAACAAAAGCAGGACCTTGCCAGTGAAGAAGTGAGATGCGGGCAGGGCAGGTCGTTTGGCAGTTCTGCTGTCTCCATATTAGCATGTCCACGTTACTTTGAACCCAGCTGCTTCTTACCACCCTCACTCCAGTTCAAGGACCATAGCCTCCTTTCTGGATGCTTGCAGACCCAGAAATCCTCCTAACCAACTTCTTGCTTCTACTCTGGGACCCTGTGATGCAGTCTTTACACAGCAGCTGTAATGATCTCCCTAAAACACCAAGCAGACAGTGATGCTTGCTTAAAACCTCGTCCTTGCATTTTTTAATAAAAGTGATTCTCCTTCCAAGACCCCTTAGCCCCTGTGATCTCCTCTTGTGTAGCCCCATTTCCTTGAACACATGAGTGAGTTCACTCCTCTCTAGAACCTTTGCACTTGATGCACTCTGTCTGGCACATAATTTTCCAGATCTTGCCATGGCTGAGTCCTTGTCATTCAGTTTCAGTTTGAACATCATCTTCTTAGAGAGCTGCTCTCTTTGATAGTAGGCTCCCATTCTTTTGGTGCCATTACTCTGTTTTCTTTTCCTTCTTTGTGCTTATTGCTTTCTGAAATTGTCTTGTTTGTTTATGCAGTGTTTGTCTTCCCCATGAAAATGTGTGCTCCTTCAGAGCAGAAACTCTTCCTGTCCACCATTGTATCCGTGGAATAGTGCTTGGCACATAGTACACACTTAATATTTGTTGAAGAAATTAAGAGAATTGACTGCCTTTTATTTATAACTTGTTCATATTAATATTCTTTTACAGATATTTGCTCTCCCCCTACTTAGGATAATTTTCTTTCCAGACTTGGTGATGTGTAGGTTTGGCTCTGAGATGCCCAGCTTCAAAGATCACTTGGGAGAAGCTGAAGTACTAGGCAAGAGAGTTTGGGGCCCACTTGACCCTCCAGATTCCAGATCCCTCCATCTGCATAATAATTCATAATAATTCATCTTAGGATGATAATTCCTAAGGTCTATAGTTTTATGGATCAACCCAGTGGGAGGCTTGGCTTCTTGACCTTTGGAGTGTTGGCTGTCTGTGTCTTCTCCCTGGGGATCTTGACTTCTTAGTTCCAGGTGGGGGAGCAAAGACTTCAGCCCATTGCCAAAACCAGTCAACCATCTTGCTATTCTGGTCATTCCCTAGCATATAGTGATAAGAGGGCTTTGAAACATCCCCCGCTTCACAATAACTCTCCCAACCATTGTCAGTGATGGAAAGTAGACATTAGCAATGACTTCTCTGGTAGGGTTGCCAGATAACATTCTTATATTTGCTCAATCTGGTAACTCTATTCCTGGGCAGATTGCTGTCTGGAAGGGAGACTGGAGAGGTGCAGTGTGGTTTCTAGGCAGCACCAGGGTCTTTGTGAGGTTGTGGTCATGCCTTTGAAGTCAGATCCGTCAGCAAGGTTCCGGAATTTTCTACTGTCACTGTTTAGCTGGGTCAACATAGGCACAGAGTTAGCAAGGAAATAGATCTAATCATGGTGGTGGTTTATTGTTTATTTTTAAAATTATTTATTGGGGTAACTTAGCTTTACAAATTCACGTAGACCCACCTGCGCAGGTTCCTCATTCCTCACATGTTGTCACCCTACTCTCCACCAAATCACATGGTTGTGGCCAGGGAGGGCCAAGGGGGTAGAGGGGCATGCCCTGACCACGGGCTTTAAGGTGGGAAGGAAGGAAAAGACACAGGAGAGGGATGAGAGATTGTGAAAACTCTTGCCATATGGAAAACTGAGCCTGAGTCCCAGACGAATCTTAATTCCACCACTAATGAACCCCCATGTGATTTTGGGCAAAACACGAGTGACTTCAATTTCCTTTCTTCCTCATGAGAATGGTGGCCCCACCTTTTCTACCTCACGAAGTTGTTCAGGGACTCCAAGGAGATAAAGGCTGAGGCTGCCTTAAGAACTACAAGAATACAAATGTGAGAGAGTAAACAAGTGATTTTATTTAAAAGCTTTTTTTGAGATTAACATTTTTCTTTCTTTCTTTCTTTCTTTTTTTAAAGAAACCTGCAGACAGGAATGAAGGCGAGAAGAGGCAAGCAGGGAGAGAGGAGGAAGAATCACTTTATTTATTTTTTATTTTAGTTGTACATCTTGGTTGCTCTCCCTGGCCCAGAACATGAACTCAGGTCCTGGGGGTGTATGTGGACTGTGCTTTGGTGGGAGGTGGTGGACATAACCACTGCTCTACCAGGGTGCGCCTATTTCTTAATTGTGTCCAAGGCTACAGGGAACCTCTTGTGTGGAAATGAGGCCAGGCTAGACTTGCACTGGAATAGGGACACATACACACACTCAGACACACACTCAGACACACACTCAAACACACACAGAAACACAGACACGTGAACACATGCACACACAGGCATAGCCCCAAACCCTGCTCCTCATCTTGTTTTCCCAGAAGCAGTTCTAGACGAAGCACTGAGATACTTGTTCTGGAACACTCTCTATACTGCCTCTCCCCATTGGACAGACAAGAAAACTGAGGCAGAAAAAAAAGAAGGTAAAAGGTAGAGACAGAACTAAAGCTGCGCTCCAGATCCCCTCTCTCTCAGATATTGTGTTTCCACCCGAAAGGCCCGGAGACTTGATCTGCCTTAGGACTCATTTTTTCTGGTTTACTGGTGACTCTTCTCAGTTACACTCTACCCAGGGGGCAGAGGTGATTTCTAAATCCTTCCCTGCCCCTCCTTGATGTCTGTGGCACCAGAAAATGGGATTATGTGACAAATACCATGTACTCAGGGCTGGAGACCAGTGTGGGGCTCCAGCCGGCCAGGCCCCTCCCCTGCCCACCTCACCGGCTCTGGCTCGGTGTTTGGGCTCAGTCACCAAGTCAACAGGCCTGCCCTCCTGGGGCCCGTCTCTAACAACATTCCCCCCTGAGAGCAGCCCAGAGGGTATAAGGAGGCCAGCAGCTGTGGGTCTCTCACAGACCTGTCCCTGCCTCCCATCGAGTGACAGATATACCGACAGACGTCCTCAGGCAGCCCCCAGCCAGACAATATGGTGAGTGAAAGTGGGGAGCTGAGTGTGCCAGTGAGGGTCCCCCGGTGGACCCCAGGTAGGTGGGGTGAGTGACTCTTGGAAGTCTGAGTGTTCTCACTCAGGTTACTCTGTGTGGGCAGGTAAGGTAGGAGAGGGGGCAAAAGACTTCCAAATGTGAGCATCCCCCCCCTGCCCCCCCCCGCCTCCCGCTCCTGTGCTGTTGTGGGGGGCAGGCACAGGCGGTGGAGAAGGACAGGTAATGGTAACCAGGGCAGGGGTTTGAGCCCTGCTTCAGAGCAGGGCTGCTGAAGGCTCTGAATTTAGGGGTGAAGAGTGTGGGGGCCAGACAGAAGCAGAAAGAACAAGCTTTTTCCTCCAAACCCTGGACCCTGTGGTCACACCTGCCCACATACAGCACCTCTGTCTGACCCCTCATTTCATTAAGCATGGGGAGGAGGAGGGAGCGGAGGGCGAGGGAGGGCGCTCCCATTTCTAAGCTGGCTGTGCGTGGGTATCATTCAGCTGTCTCACCACCAGACAGGATAGAAGAGCAGCTAAGAGCATGATTAGAGCCAGGCTGTCTCTGTTCTGAACATGGCTGGCTTTGTTCATGACGTCTCTGAGAGTCAGTTTCCTCACCTGTTAAATGGGGACAATAAAAGAACCTCCCTAAGTGGGTTTTGTCAGAGTAAAGGTGATGAAATGTGACACTGTGTGTCTGATACTGTTTGGCACAGTGCCTGGCAACTACTTAACACTTCATATCCAGAAATGAAACAACATCATGACAAAGCCTACCAGGAATATTATTATACCATTTTTAGGGTCAAGAACAAAGAATTGGGCTGGTGTGTCCTGGTGGTGTAGCTGATTAGTCCATGGCCTCTGGCTGGCGTAGTCCACATGCATCCTGAGCACCTGGTCTCGCCCCTGGGGTCGGGGGAACAGCTAAGATGAACAACTAAATAAAATAAATTAATGCTTCTTGCTTCTCTCTCTTCCTGCCTGTCTGCTCACCTTTATTCCTGCCTGCATCTTTCCTTCAAAAAAAACAAACAAAGAAAAGACTAGAGCATGGAGCTGGGGTGGCTGAAGTGCAGTAACTTCTCTGAGATCACAGAGGGACAGAGGTGACAGAGGTCTGTGTGGCTCCAGAGACTGAATTCTTTGTCCCAAACCTGCTGCCCTATGTAAAGGGCATCATTTCCAGCATCTCAATAGTGCCTGAGAGGTCAGAGATGCCTTGCACAGGCCAGCAGTCACAGGAACAAGCCTGGTTTGAGGACAGCCTGGCAGGCTCAGAGGAGCAGTAGCTGGAGATGGCCCTGCCTGCCCTGCCTGCCCTCCCCCAGACCCAGGGCTTCCGGAGTCCATGTGTCCCGAAATCCCTTCCAGCTCAACACATCACCTTCTATCACTATGACACTAGGGACTGGGGGAGGGGAAATTGGAAGGGACACCTAACATGTATGGAGTACCTTAATATGTATCAGGCAAGAGCTGCACATGCATAATTCTAGAGGGGACGCTAATTGCCCCCTTGTCACAGGGGATGACACCTACAGAGAGGTGAGACTCTTGTTAGAGGAAAGAGAGAAGCCCTGGCATGGGGATGAAGCCCCAGTCCTCTGGAAATCATAAGAAGTCAAGGTCCCTTGTCATAGAAGAATATCAGTGAAGTGTGAAATTATGGAGAATGCACCCTCGTTAACAAACCGTGAAGTATTTTAGGCACATACAAGGGTATAAAGAACAATATACTGAAATCTGCTACCCCGCTTAAGAATCAGAATCCATTTCCAGCTGTACCCACCTCCCTTCTCTACCAAAAAGAACCATTATTCCAAATGCAGTGGTCAGTTTCCCTTGCTCTCTTCATTTTTGTAATATGCACATCATAAGAATGTGTAGTAAACATATTCATTTGTCTGTACATGATGCATGGCATAGTTTTATAATTTACAGAATTATATATAAGTAGTATGAATTGTGTGGATCTTTTTAATTTGCTTTTTTGGGTAAGAACTAGTTTTTGTCAAAATTCCTTCTAGTATATTCATTTCTACTTCTGAATCATTCTTTATCTACTTTCTCCATCGGAGGACATTTATTTGGCTTCCACGGTCATGTTCAGTGACTGTCCTTCCAGTTGCTGTCTCGTTTACTTGTCTGAGAATTTCTCCACAGCAAGCGCATCCTCACCTTGCGAGACAGTGCCAAGTTATTCTTCCAAAAATATGCAACACTTTAGGCTTCTCCCAGCAGTGTAAGAGTTCACATTTCTCCCTCTCCTCGTTGCTGACCCTTGAAGTTTGGGGAGATTTGGTGGATGTGCCTGTCTTTCAGCTCTGCGGTCACTGCTTCTCCAGCAGAGCAGGGAGCAGGGATCCTCTAATGTCCCATTCACCACACTACCATGTCTGTTAGTCTGTGAAACTCTCCCTTCTTCAGACAGGGAAGTTCTTGAGGGCAGGGACCATACATGAAGTGTAATGCATCCCCAATGTTTGCATAGAAGCTCAATAAATATTTTTTAAAAATTCATTGCAGTACTTTGATTCCGCACATAAACTCATAAGTGTAGGTTCCTCTTATGTGCAGTGTCCCCATTCTTCAGACATATGTCAACACATTCTGCCCTCCACCAAATCACCAAGTATTCTTCACCATTGTCCAGTGGGCTCTGCCACAACCTGCCCCCAACACACCCACCTATTGGTTCCCTATTGGTAACCTCAATTCTATTGCAAGTGTCCAAGGGTAGGTTTTGTTTCATCTGTTCCTTTGCTTTTTTCTATTTGCATTCCACTTATGAGTGTGATCATCTGTTATCCTGTCTTTCTTCTTTTGGCTTATTTCACTTAGCATCATCCCCTCTAGATCCATCCATGTTGATTCAATTGACAGAATTTCATCTCTTCTGAGGGCTGTGTAGTGTTCTATTGTATATATGGACCACATCTTTATTCAATCATCTGATGTTGGGCACTGAGGTAGTTTCCAGTTCTTAGCTATTGTGAATAGGGCTGCAATAAACATGGGGGCACATAAATCTCCGCAGATGAATGTTTTTGTATCTTTTGGGTAAATACCCAGAAGTGGGATGGCGGGATCATATGGAATTTCCATCTTCAACTTTTTTGAGGAATCTCCATATTGTTTTCCATAGGGGTCGCACCAATTTGCACTCCCACCAACAGTCAAAATTGTACCCTTTTCTCCACACCTCACCAGCATTTGTTGCCTCCAGACTTTTGGATAATAGCCAGTCTCTCAGGTGATATCTCATTGTTGTTTTAATATGCATTTCCCTGATAACCAGAGAGTAGGAACATTTTTTTATGTGCTTGTTGGCCATCTGTAATCCTCTTCAGAAAAGTGTCTCTCCAAGTCCTCTTCCCATTTTATGATTGGATTGTCTGTTTTTCTGTTGTTGAGTTTTGTGAGTTCTTTGAATATTTTGGATATTAAGCCCTTGTGAGGAATATGGAATGCAAATATCTTCTCCTAGTTAGTAGATTGCTATTTTGTTTTGGTGATGTTTTCTTTCACCGTGAATAAGCTTTTTAGATTGATGTAGTCCCAGTTGTTTATTTGTCTTTTTGTTTCCCTTGACGCTCCCCCCTTTGGGGAGTTGAGTCCCCAAAGGCCTCTCTAAGGCTGATGTCATGGAATGTCTTTCTTATGTTGTCTTCCAAAACTTTCATGGTTTCTG
The DNA here is from genome assembly GCA_004363575.1 of Solenodon paradoxus. NCBI lineage: Eukaryota > Metazoa > Chordata > Mammalia > Eulipotyphla > Solenodontidae > Solenodon > Solenodon paradoxus. Next base: position 15,362 of record RJWH01010206.1, read on the forward strand.
GTCTTAAATCCTAGTCTCTTGTCCATTTTGAGTTCATTTTAATTTTAATTTTAAAAGGTGTTAGAGAATGGTCTAGCTTCATTCTTTTGCATGTGGCTGTCTAGTTTTCCCAACATCATTTATTAAAGAGACTCAATAAATATTTGATGAAGCAAGCTGGTCAAGCCTTCCTGATTCTCATAGGTCTCCCCAGGAAGGCACTGGCTTTTCTCTTTTCTAGAACAAGCAGATCATCCCAGTCCCACTTTGGAACCAAGAGTTCTTTGACCCAGCCTTGCTTCGAGTGAGGAAGAATTTTCTCCCCAGCTTTACTCCTCTCTAGAACCACACACATCCAAGAGGGAAAAAGAACAGATCTGCATGTCCATTCTGGACCCATTTGCCCCATTCCTTGATGGCATTTACAGCTCTAGCATGACCTTGGAGTTATTTTTGCTCTTCTAATTCTTTTCTTGATCTCTGACCCTGACACCTCCCTTGGCTCTTTCTTCCCTCACCAACGGCCCTTCCTCTCTGAACACGGGTAGGTTGGCTATCATGCTCTGCCAGACTCACCTCATCCCCTCAATATTCCCCAAGATGCTGAGTCACTGAACATGACTCTATAATCTTAGAACTGCCCACATCTGCTTCCTCCCAGGGTGTTGGCCCAGTCCCTCATGCCAATGCCTGTTGGTCTTCAATGTCACCAGTAACTGATTAGACACAGGAGGTGGGGCAAAGAGAGCAGAGTCCAAGAATCTTTGCCTTCAGTCGAGGAGGTCCTCAAGGAAGGAAGGCAGGAACCGTGTCTGGGTGTGATACACCGGGTGTATCTGTTAAGGGTGTCATCTGCCCTCTTCCCTCTCAGCGTGAGTGCATCTCCGTCCACGTCGGGCAGGCTGGTGTGCAGATTGGCAATGCCTGCTGGGAGCTCTACTGTTTGGAACATGGGATCCAGCCTGATGGGCAGATGCCCAGTGACAAGACCATCGGGGGAGGAGACGACTCCTTCAACACCTTCTTCAGTGAAACTGGGGCTGGAAAGCATGTGCCCCGGGCAGTTTTTGTGGACCTGGAGCCCACTGTGATTGGTAAGTGGTGGTCAGTCCCTGCCTTGACCTTATCCTGGCGCCGTTTCTCCATAATCCAGTTGCTATGGCCAATTAAGAAGCTCAGGTCCACAGAACCAGGTGCTCAGCTCCAACGTCTCAAGGCCACACAACATCCTTTTCCTTTTCACGGAAGAACAACTCAAGTCAAGGGCATGGCAGCTGCCTGAATGGAATTCCTCTGGATAGGGCTTGAGACCTGGTGACCTGATCCCTCCTGGTACCGTGGGGCTTTGATAACCAGGCTGCAAGGGAGGGGTACCTAAAACTCTGCCCATTGCAGATGAGGTTCGGACGGGCACCTACCGCCAGCTCTTCCATCCAGAACAACTCATCACAGGTAAGGAAGATGCTGCTAATAACTACGCCCGAGGGCACTACACCATCGGCAAGGAGCTCATCGACCTGGTACTGGACCGGATTCGGAAACTGGTAAGAGAGGGACCAAGATTGGGGGATGGGGAAATTTAGAGTTCCGCCATGAAGTGTCATGGACAACAAGTGGGAAAGGGCAGCTTGGAAGAACCTCCTGGACAAGACTCAACATGCGGGATGTGGACTAGCGAGGCACGGACCCCAGTCAGAGAGAGGGCAGAGTGTAAGCTCCAGCGTGCAGTGGGGTGTCCTCTTTATCTTCTATAGCAACTGGCCTGATGCTGGGCTGAGTGGCCACCAGTGAGAAAACGTCCATGGGCTGCCCTGTCAAGTGATGGGCGTCCATAGGCATTCCAGAACGTCGCCTTGCATTGTAAGGATGTGGGTAAAGGCTCATTGTAAAACAGGCATCCAGTGACTACCATTCCAAGCTTTCTGGCTGACTTTGACCTCCAGTGCAGACGGGGAGCAGGGTCCTGTATTGTTGATCTGTGGGAAGCCCTCCAGAAACATTTGATGTGAAGTCAGGGGGTCCTGGGTGTGAAGGTGGGTGGAGCTGGAAGTTAGGACAGAGTGATGGTGGGATTCAAGGGAGCTGTCAGAAACCTCAGGAAATTTTAGAGAAGCAGAGGGACAAGAACAGAGAGAAGACCCTCCCTAGGAGGATCTGTCTCATGGTCTTGGAAGGGTCCTTCAAATGATTTCATGAAACTGGGGAAATTTGAAACGGCGCCAACTGCTTCTCTCTTGCTCTGGGCGTTACTTCACATCCACATTCCTCTTCTCCTTCGCTTTCTAGGCTGACCAGTGCACAGGACTGCAGGGCTTCCTCATCTTCCACAGCTTCGGAGGGGGCACCGGCTCCGGCTTCACCTCCCTCCTCATGGAGCGTCTCTCTGTGGACTATGGCAAGAAGTCCAAGCTGGAGTTCTCCATCTACCCAGCCCCGCAGGTGTCCACCGCCGTGGTGGAGCCCTACAACTCCATCCTGACCACGCACACCACCCTGGAGCACTCCGACTGTGCCTTCATGGTGGACAACGAAGCCATCTATGACATCTGCCGCCGTAACCTGGACATCGAGCGCCCCACCTACACCAACCTCAACCGCCTCATCAGTCAAATCGTCTCGTCCATCACAGCCTCGCTGCGCTTCGACGGGGCCCTCAACGTGGACCTGACAGAGTTCCAGACCAACCTGGTCCCGTACCCTCGCA
>RJWH01010207.1:0-18042 GCA_004363575.1 Solenodon paradoxus
CCACTGGTAACTTTGACCTTTAGCAACTGATTTCAGCACAGCTGCTACTCCACATTATGGCTGGCCTCTTGGCCACCAGGAAGCAAACGGTCCTCATCTCCCACCCTTTTATCCTCTCTGTTTGCAAAGGACGTGTTTCCATGAGCCAGGGTCGTTCTAGCAAACCCCACTTCTTTGACAGCTGATGGAAGGGGAAAGAGGTTTTCCTACGTCTCTCTCCAACAAAGCTCTGGACACTAGCTGGGTGTCCAGAGTTCACCTCAACTCTGGCATTATCTCCTGGAGATACTGTCAGGTTCCATAGGTTAACGGTTCACTCCCACAAGACTGCCCCATACCGCTCCCACTTGAGATTCCATTTGCAAGCCCAACTATTACCTGTGCTTCTGCCCACAACCTCCTGCTTGAATTTTATTAGTTTGTTGGAATTGCTCACAGAAATCAACCATTTTACTTAACTGTATTTACTGGTTTATGATAAAAGAAAATAATAAAGGACAGATGAATATCCAGATGGGAGGGATGCATTGGGTGAGTATGGGGAAAGGGTTCCATATTCTCTTCAAGCATGCTTCTCTCTCCATATCTCCACATGCTTACTGCCAGGAAGCCCTCTGAACCCTGTCATGTTGTGTTTTTATAAAGACTTCATTCCATAAGCATGATTGATGAAATCATTGGATATTGAAAATTGAGTCAACCTCCAGTCCTTCTTTCCTCTCCAGAGGTCAAGGTGGTGGAATTGAAAGTTACCTTCTAATCATATGGCTGGCTCCATTGGCATCCAACCCCTATCCTGAGATTGGGTCTGAAAGCAATCTCATTAACTTAACCCAAGATACCTTTATCACTCTCAACTCTCAGAAAATTCCAAGAGTTTGAGGAGCTTTTAGTTAGGAATTATAGAAGACTATAAATATAAGAAATATAAATCACATCTGAATATGAACTATTACTTCATCTGAATGATTAAATATATATTTTATTATGGATCACAATATTGCAAATACTCTCATTTAGGTATACCAGATACCGGTTTATTGTTCAGAAGCAAATAAAAATAAAATATGCTTGCATATATTTTCCATAAGTAATCATTCAAATCTTGCTGTAAAGCTTTCCAGTCAAAATCCTCACCATCTATATTAAACATTATAGGTATTGTTTATTTTCATAAGGAAGTCTTAGAAATTTAGATCAGTACACAAAATCATACCAAATACATAGCAATATGCATAGAATTAAAGACTTATAGTAATGTTTCAATTTGCTTTCTGAGTATAATTAGTCCTGATAGAAGAAAAATCTCACTAGAGCAAGTCTGTATTTCATTCTGCCAACATTGGTTCTCTTAGCAGAATTCTTTAATATAACATCACATTGGTTTCAAATTCACTAAACAATATATATAGAGAGAGAATATTAAGGTGATGTTTAAAACAACTTGGTGGAATTTAAGTAAATTTGTCTATTTGTTTTTTGCTTACCTATAGCCCTTGTGGTATGTTTATAAATATTAGATGACTCTGTTTATATTGTTAATAACACATTTATCGTAATTGTGTTGTTTTATAGTGAATATTTTATAATGTTGAAGTATTTTTCTATTTTTGTTAATGCCAATAGATTCTACATAAATGATTGGAGTAACAATATATGTCATATCCTAAAATACATTTTAAGGACTGCGTACCATGATTGTTCTAGAAATCACTTGATTCATATGCATATATATATTTAAAATAAATTTTAACTTACAGTTTAGATTTCCAAATTCTAACATTAAGTATTGAGACTACTAGACAAAAATATTTTCTTCTAAATTTTCTCTAGATCGACCCTTGTATCTTCCCCTAAACAAGAGAAGTTTAGGTTATCATTTAGGGCTGTACTGTTCAATGTGGTAGCCAGTAGCCACATGTTACTGTTTAAATTTAAGTCAATTAAAATTAAAAATTTAATTTCTCAGGCACAGTAGCCACGTTACAAATATTCCGTAGTTTCATGTAGCTAGTGGCAACCATGTTGGGAAGCACAGATCAAGACAATTTTCATCATTGCAGGAATTCTGTGGGATAGTGGTCATTTAAAATAACACCAACCCAGTAATTCATTAATTTGTTGTATTTTTCAAATGAATTAGTTATTTTCTGTATGCTGAGTGACTAGGATATTTGAGCTGTGATGGTAGGAAGCCATCAGGACAGATCTGAAATAGTGCCTTAGTGACGTGCGTCCTGGAAGCAAGAGTTATATGCTAGGTGCCTGCGAATTCCAGAATAAATGAGAAAGATCATAATGTCAACATTCTTCACCTAATTACCTTCTTAGTAATTTCTTATTCTTTTCAGATTCACCTGGCATTCCACCTAGTGCTAATGCACATCAGCTTTTTCGGGGGTTTAGTTTTGTTGCTATTACCTCAGATGATGAGAGCCAAGCTATGCAGACAGTTGGTATGCATTCTATTGTGCAGGTGAGTGAATGACTAATTTCAAATTTGAGATGTGTGCTACAGCTCATTGTGTGAAGAATTGGAGTTGATCTGTGAACTTTAAATGAGCATCTTAAAATACCTTTGTGTTTACTAACTTTACTCTTCGAAATGATTTTCATGTAGCATTGGAAAAGTTTATGTGCACCAGGTTGAGTTTAAGCATCACCATGCTATGCCTTCCCTCTCGTCTGCCTCAGAATGTCCATCAGCCCCGGTTTGTTTTATCCTCTGCCACAGTCAGGTCAGCCGTGATAAACTGAGGACGCCTGACTCCCCGAACCTCAGAACAGGGGTCAGACAACTTTTTCTATAAAGGGCAGATAATAAATATTTGAGACTTCCTAGCCAAATAATCTCTTTTGTGGCTCCTCAGCTCTGCTATCTTGACACCAAAGCAGCACAGATAATATGTAAATGAGTGGCTGTGCCTGTGTGCCGGTAAAACTTTGAAAACAGAAAAGCTGATGTGAATCAGATTTGGCTTGCAGCCATAGCCTTAAAACCTCTCATAGAAAGGTAGAAGAAATAGAAATGTGCTTAAATCAAGATCCCCAAGTTTTATGTCCTGAGCCCACCAATGGCGTCTTCAGCAGAAGTTGTGTTAAAGCTATGACGTGAGGGTGCAAAAAGGAGGGCATGGCAGCTGAGAGTCCAGAATGCTAATATTAGCCATCGTCTTCAAATACTGCATTTCGTTTAATCCTCACCATTAGCCACAGAGAAAATACATGTCCAAGTTTATATGCACTACAAGTGGTGTATCTGAAACAAGACTCCAGATGTTCTCATTCTAAATCTTCTTAAATCTTTCCTTTAATAGCACAAGTTTCAACTTCTTCCCATTTGTAAAGATATTTCAAAGACTGTTGGCCTGTTATGGCATGAAATGAGGCTAAATCACAGACACAGATAGGCATCTGTAGTCCCCTCATCAAAGGTGCCTTATCAAGTGGCTCTGCATTTTCTGTTGTACATATTCATTTTTTCTTTTTAATGTAAATTTTAAAGCATATTTCTCCCTGTATATTTTATTCAGATACTTCAAAAAGACATAGTTGTAGAAGAATAAATGCTATAGTTTCTTTTTTATTTTTACTGATTGCATTTATAATTCATATCAGTAATGCATGCTTAGTAATTGCTATGAATTGTACCAAAGTTATTACAGAGCTGTTCATCAATTTATAATTGTGTTTGTAGCAGTTGCACAGAAACAGTATTCAGTTTACTGATGGATATGAAGTAAAAGAAGATATTGGAGTTGGTTCCTACTCTGTTTGCAAGCGATGTATACATAAAGCCACAAACATGGAGTTTGCAGTAAAGGTAAATGTTTTCAGACTTAAAATGCACTCTTTTTATTCATGCAGGTCATATCACTTAAAAATTATAATCTTTGGTAAATGTACCTTTTATTATGAAAAGGTAAGGTACATTGAAATATCTGGCTAGTGCTCTTTAGGGCTAGGTCATAATCTGTAATGGATTCCCCTGTGAACTAAAGGTAAAGCAGCATAAATCACATTTGCCCAGAGCAACACCACGCAAGGCTTGGCGTGATTTTTAGTAGCACATCTTTTACTCTGAGAAGTTCCCCTTTTTATGGTCATGGTGTCAGGGAATTCCTCAGTTGTGTGCCAGATTTCATGTATTTACACTTTTCTGGCAAAAAATATTCATACTGCAGATTTAAAGGTATCTGTGAACCCAGAAAAGAATAAGAACCATGGTCGTAAATTTGTAATCATTAGCTTTCTAAAATCTCATCAGTTGCCCTAAGGTGATAAGAATTTTCTAAGCCCAGAACTAAGCCACATGACTCATGTATAGTGAGTTGCAAGCCTTTAGTTACAAGTGAACAAGTACTATTCAAGTTTCTGCCTTTTCTCTTCTTGGAATGGTAGCCTCTGCTCTCCCATTGCAAGCAAGGCAAGTATTACCTAAAACTTCCAACTTGTCTTGAATCTTAGAACTTAGTTTGTAATTGTTTGCTCAGGTCTAGTGAGTGTGAGAGTGACAGTAATTGCTATTACTTCCATCTGTACATTCGTGTATCTAGATCAAATATAATTTCACTGTGAGAAGATAAAAAGGACTGTGTTTTATATATTCATAGCAAATATCTAGGAAGTCACACACTCATAAGAATGTTATTACTTTTCTAAACTTGGATGTAATTGCTTTAAAAAATGGGTATCCAAAAGACTTTGTGTCAGATGTAAAGATGAACCATAGAAATGCATTGTAATTTGCCTTTCTCCTACTCGTTGCTCATATTGAAATCTGGGGTACATAGGATTTTTCCAGCTGCTTACATGAAAGAGTAGAAGGTAGATAAGGCAGTTTAAGGATATAACTTGCCTCCGTAAGTGCATTTTTAAAAATCAGAAATGTCCCAAGGCCCCATTTGAATTGCAGAAGCCAAGAACACTAAGCCTAAAACCTTGAGATTATCTTCAAGCTATTTGTGGATTCTTGTGACTTAAATTAAATTCATAAAATAAATCCTACCGTAACTGGATTTTACTGAAATAACTGCAAATTTTAAGATCCACAAGTATAAGTATGGATATAATGGAAGCTGGGTTCAGATTAGTAGATGAGAGAGAATGTTGTCAGTAACACCTCCCAGGATGTTCTAGTTTCCAAAAGACTAGCCCCACATCATCTCCCTTGAATTAGCATGTCTATTCCGTACCTCCTCTTAATCTCCCATGTACCTAATCCCACACTATTTGTTTACACTTGATTACAATGACACCTATGTGTTAATCTTCCCTGGTCTTCAAATATTGAAATGTTTTACAACTCAGTCCATTTCAGACAGCTTATTTGCCTCATTTTGAAAGTTGCAAGCTCTTTCCCAAGTTGCTGGAGCATTTGGGTATATATTGCATATAATAGTTACTATACTGTTTAAAAATTGCAAATATGAAAGTCACAGATTTGTTTCAGACTCTTCTTTGGATGAATGAAAGCAAAATGTGTTATCTTTTTAAAAATATATTGCTTTAGCAGATTAAAAACATTAAAAGAAATATTTTTAAGAAACAGCTGACATAAAAGGGATAGAAAACTACATTAGCATTTTAAAGAGCTTTATTATAATAATTAAATTTAATTCTAGCCAAGTAAAATTCTAGGTGTGGTTCTCTGCATAGCTTTTTGTCTAGCTTCAAAAATAAGCTTGTTCTACTTAACTGTTAATTAATTTTTATAAGTAGCTTATAGTTAATGGGATACTCCATTGAAGCATTTTATTAAAGGAAGCAAAGCTAATTCGATAAACAGATGTAGTTGTGGTATTATAGATATAACTAGCTCTTAATTATCTGTATTGATAGGTATTAGAAGTTGACTAAGTTCCCAAAGGTTTGAGATGTATAAGGATGGAAGAACTGTGTTCTTGGTACCCTTTCTTGAGGTTTTTGAGCATTTATTAAGTTCTAAACACACTACAAACTTACAATGCAGAGAGCTAGTGGAAATGTCACTCGTGGCATAGAATTTCCTTTACAGTCTTGCCATCTGTGTCACAACTGGCTTTCTAAATTTGATTGGATAGTTTGTCCAGGTGCTTAAGTAAAACTGATAAACGGGGCATGCCCTGGTGGAGCAGCCATTAAGTAATGGCCTCTGAAGGACACAAGCCACATACCCCTGAGTTCGAGTCCCATGTAAACAACCAGTGTGAACAACTAAATGGAAATAAAATAAAGTGCTTCTTCCTTCTCTTTCATCCTTCCTGCCTACTTGCCTTCATTCCTGCCTGACCTTTTCCTTAAAAAAAAAAAAAAAAAAAAAACCGATAAATGGCTTATATTTACATTATTCACCTAAGATCATACTTGTGGTCTGTAGCTATAAATACTTAAGATTTATGACTATAGAATTCATGAGACTGATAAATATTTACCTTTCAGATTATTGATAAAAGCAAGAGAGACCCAACAGAAGAAATTGAAATTCTTCTTCGTTATGGACAGCATCCAAACATCATTACTCTAAAGGATGTAAGTAGATTTTTCATGTAGATCATTTGAATCAGTTGTCTAACTTGCATTTGGAATGTTTTCAAATATCATGTAGTAGACAACTTGTTATAGTCAGTAAGAATAGATTGGAGAACAACATATAGCATAGTTCCATTTATAAAGAAAAATGCTCATATAGTGATTTTTTTCTATTTTTGCCTCATGAAGAAATGCATGCCTCATGTTGCTTTTGACATCTGTATTTACTTACACTTGGGTATTAAAAGATTAACTAGTCTCATGTTCTGTGGCCTCCCCAAATTGTCTTCCAAGGTACAGCCAGAGAAAGCTCACGGTTATGCAACCGTATTACTTCCCTGTCTACACTTCTTACTCCCCATCACCTCTGGTCCCTGCCTTCCTCTGTAGTAGTTTTCACACTTTGTCACATGCCCTGTGCTACAGCGATGGTCTGGTATGTACAGATTTCTTAACATGCCTCATTGTCTCACCCTGCTCAATTTTTGAATTTGTGGTTCCCTCACTTGGGGACATCATTCCCTTCTCTGCCTGGCTAACAACACACATTTTACTAAGATATTACTTCCTCCAGGAAGCCTGCCCAGCCCACCACCACCCCCAGAACAGCGAAGGTATCCTTTCCCTGCTACCGATGACTTTTATCATAACAGAACTGCTAGCAAAGGGTGTGAACTCCTCAGGCAGCATTAAGTCCTCTCTTGCTCACATAGATTCAGATATCATATCTGGGTATTGTAGACCAGGTTTGTCACCTGGAAAACTAAACCAAAGAACTTCTAAGATACCTTCCACCTGTGAGATTTTGTGAATTCCCAAATTTACCCTCCTCCTTCCTAACCAAAACTAATTTCCTCAGATTAATTTTGTCATTGTTAAAATATTGACTCGTCATTCAGTTTAATCAAAACCAGAATGATTTATTTGTTCTGTATATATACATTTCTGCAATTACAGATACTCTGAGGAAAATCAGTAGATAGAAAAGATCAAAAGGAATAAACGCTAAAAGCAGAAGTTCAATGCCCCTTCTTATATGATGTCCAGAGTTACTTTGATTATCTTGATAGGAGTTTCACAGAAGGGAAATACAGGATATTTTTCTAATGTTCAGGCTCATCAATTCCTGCTTTTTAATATTCTTATGTGTGCACAGTTATTTGCAAATTACTCCCATTTGGTTATGATGAGTAAAATTTCCTTGTATATAAAACGAGTTTTAATTACTCATATACATATATATACGTATATATACATATATGCTAAATTTTGTTCCTGTAAAGCATCAAATAAATTTTTGCATTTTATTGAATTTTATAGGTATATGATGATGGAAAATATGTGTATGTAGTGACAGAACTTATGAAAGGAGGTGAATTGTTGGATAAAATTCTTAGACAGAAGTTTTTCTCTGAACGAGAGGCCAGTGCCGTCCTGTTTACTATAACCAAGACTGTTGAATATCTTCATGCACAAGGGGTAAGTCCTTTTAACATTATATGTACATATGTTCATATACAAACCTGTTTTCTTACCACTTCTTTCTTATGCTTAAGATAAAATGACAATTTCTTTATGCATGTAATAGAAAATAACTGCTGTTATCTTGAACTACTGTTCTCCCATTGAGTTTGAAGTTTGTATGCTTCCCAAGAAAAAATGAACAGGCTCATCTGACCTGAAAGACATAGAACTATTTGTGCTAGGTTGCTCTGTATTCTTGAGCACTGAGCCCATTTCCAGTTTAGAAACAGAGCCAGAGACTCAGGGGTTGTATTCATATGTAAAAATAAATCCTTCAGGCGTCCCTTCTGGCTCAGGTGGCTAAGGTGCAATAAAGTCTGTCTTCCCTCAAGTTCCGGATTGAGGAGAAAAAAACAAAACCAAAAAAAGTAAGCCCTTTAAATGGATGAGGCCAAATAGTTACCTGGTTTCTAGCTGGTGGATTCTCTCATCTATTCCTGCATACGGAGTATGTATGTATGTATGTATGTAAATGGTAAAAAACAAAAAAAAATCCAATTTTTCAAAGAAGGAAGGCCTGGGAGGGGAAAGCAGTAAAGGGGAAAATGAGAGATGAGAGAGAGAAAAAGCACAATAACGGAATGAAGAGAAAGGGAAAACAAGAGAAGACTTAGAGATAACTTCGTAAGGAGTTTATTTTCAATACATTATTCTCATTGTGTCTGTCTTCGCCCCTAGAAGCTAACAAGTGAAACATGTTCATCCTGGAGCTTTGTCAGGAATCTCCTGGTACACACTGCACCAAAAATTAGAGCTCAGTGCTCAGTGAAAAATTTCTGACTTGGCATCGCCTAAGTCGTTTGTGTTCTTCTCCCGGTGCCTCCACAGTTACTTGAATAGTTTGGGGAAGTAGTGTTCTGGACACTGGGGGCTAAACCTGAGATGGCTGATTAGAAGATAGATTCAGAATTTGGTGATGGGAAAAGCATGTCTAATAAGGAGTGTCAGAGGGTTACAATAAAAGAACTGCTCAAGGCGATCGAAGGGGAAATAATGTAAGACTCTAAAGGAACAGTATCTGTGTGTGTCTGTGGCACTTGTTGCTTGGAGAGCAAGCAATACTTACAGTCTGGCTATTCCCCCTTTACTCCTCACCCCATGCCTGTCACGTTGAGCCTGTTGGCATTTTTGTTGTGTACCTCCTTCATGTATGTCGTTTCGTCTACTTAGAATGGCCATCCTGTACTGTTCTGGCTCGTTCATTGTGTTCTTCAGGTTTGGGATCAAATGTCACCTCTAGAGACCCTCCCTGACTTCCCCAGTTATGCCCTGTCTCTCACCCATTTATTCTGGGCCTTCCCCAACTCTGCTGTGTAAGCACCTAGCATATAAAGCCAAGGATCTTGTTGGTCTTGCTCACTGTAATATCTGCAGCTTCTTATATATAATACCCTGGCACCTGATAAGCACTCAGTAAGTATTTGTTGAATGAATGACCTGGAGACCGATATTATTGCTATTTGCATTTCTCCTTAACCCACTTACTCAGTTGGAAAACAGTGGGGAGGCAAATGCTATTCTTTCTTCTTCCTCTCCTATCCCACTTCTGGATTAGCGAGCTCTGCTTACATTGTCACCATTTTATAATATTGGGATGATTTAGAGGTCAGCACTCATCATCTTGTTAAGTGCATTGCTTGACCATTTGTGAATAGAGATCTTTCTATAATGGAATTGTGTTGTTAATATAACTCTTTATGTTTCAATTAGGTGGTTCACAGAGACTTGAAACCTAGCAACATTCTTTATGTGGATGAATCTGGCAATCCAGAATCTATTCGAATTTGTGATTTTGGCTTTGCCAAACAGCTAAGAGCAGAGAATGGTCTTCTCATGACTCCTTGTTATACTGCAAATTTTGTTGCACCAGAGGTAATTATGAGAGTTTCCCTACAATATTTCAGTATATTTCAAAACTTGTTTTTTGTATTTAACATAGTATAATTCATAGTTGTTTAAATACTTATTGTAAAAAATAACTGAAATGTCAGCTTTTTCTTTTGTTGATAGTGCATTCTGTCATAAGTTCACTGTTAGCTATAATGCTTTTTCTGCCCTGGCCTCAGTCTTTCTGCAAATCACAAATCTATAACTGTCTGACTCCACAGCCCAGATGTATATCGCTGCCTCTTATCATTCTGTGGTCATTCCACCCAGGAGCTGCAAAGCTGTGGCAAAGGGCCTTTTCTTCTTCGAATACTCCCTTGATCCAGTGTCTTCTTTACCTAGGAAACTGTAGTTCCCCTTTTTGTTATCACTGCATTAAAAAAAAAGTAACTATGAACAAGATAGTAAAAAATAATAGTAAACTCTAATACAGGCACATATATTGACTGATTTCATCCTCACAGCATAGGGTTTGCATATGTTCTATATGCATCTAATTTGTTCTCATTATAACTGTGTAAGGTGAGTACTTTTATTAACATTTTGTGGAAAACTAGGTGCACAATGACGAGTTATGTAATTTGTCAGAGGTCAGTTCTAGGTTTGAACCCAGACATGGCTGTGAATCTGTGCTTTTACCACACACTAGATACTTCACCCAAATGATGAAAGTTGGTAACGTTAAGACAGTTGGATTTAGAGTTGGATTCCCCCTCTCTACTTTCTAAACTCTTTGTAGTTTTTTTTTAATTTTTTAAGAATAAAATAACCTTTTTAAGACTAATACTTGCATCTGTTCTCCCCATGGTACTAGAACTGATGGACAGGTCTTTTGCTTGTTTGTTCATGTATCCACGTAGCCTGCGCTTACTGGTACCCAAGCATGGTCACTTAATCTAGCCATCTCATTTTCTCTCATGAGCACTTCCTGCTTCATACAAGCAATCTGCTTCTTGAAATCGTCATGTAGCTGTTACGCTTTGGCACGTGGGAATGTTTGGTTTTTTTTTTCACTCTCAAACCTGCCTCTAAATTAACCTTCAGGAACTCTTCCGTGATCAAACTCTCCTTAGACTTCAACTTTTAACTCTGTCTCCAATTCCCCCATTTAGTCTTCAAAATAAAAACTTAGAAATCCAACTCCTCTGTCATTTCTTCACATCCGTTCTCTCATCAACTCTTTCCTAGATCTGATGCCTAAGTATTTTAGACTCCTTTTCTTTTACCCTGTACATCCAGTCTCTAAGTCCCTCCTGTTTATCTTTACATCTGTTGCTCTTCTTATCACGTATAAGTGCAGAGTCTCACAATCTTTCACTTAATTTGCTACAAACAGAGTATTTATAAAAGCCTTCAATCTCTCTATAGCTCCTATCTGGAGAACTGGCTACACTAAAGTCCTTTGTCCTCACCCACTTCCTCCCTTTGCCTACTGAACTCTTACCTAGAGACCCACTATAGGCAATCTGCCATCTAACCTTCCCTCATCCTGTATCAGGGTTACGTTTCTTCTTCAGCGTTATACCTATGCTACCTTATAAATAATTTAGTTTTAATGCTTACATAGTTTTATTTATCATTTATTTTTTATGTTTATTTTCCCTGCCAGATCTAGTTTTCTTGAGGAAATCAGTTTTATAATTTTCACAATTCTTGTTTGATAACAGTTGATTATTAACTCCTTGAGTGAATCAAATGATATATATGTACAATTTTGGACTGCATTATTTGTACTAGGTTATATGTGTTCTTAAAATTGTTTTATGTGGACATGGCCTGATGGCCTAGCAGAGCAGTCCCACGTACATCCCAGGGTCCCGGGTTCAAGACTCAGGGCCAGGAAGAACAACCAATGTGAGCAACTAAATAAAAATAAAGTACAAAAAAGATTGTTTTATGTGACCATTTATGCAGCCCCATACAAAATGGAATTCATTAAAATAAGTAACTCACCTTCAATGTATTTTAATCCTCTATGCCACAGTCGCATTCAATAAATGTCAGTTCAGATACCAAAATTAAAATTCTTTTGAAGGAAATATGCAGGCAGAAATGAAGACAAGCAGAGGCAGGCAGGGGCAAGACTCACTTTATTTATTTAGTTGTTCATATCGGGTATTCTCCCCACCCCCCTCGGGTCTTGAATCTGGGTCCTCGGGATGTATGTGAACTGTGCTGGTGGACTTAGAGATTGAGCCACCAGGGCACACCCAAAACTAAATGTTGTGTATGAATTAGTAGCAGTAGAGGCTCTAGAATAGTAACTGATATTTTACCTTGTTAGTCATGTTCTGTTGAAGTTGTGTTCTTACATGAATTGATTTAGGAGATATCATTCAATTCACAGGCTTTCCACATCTATACAGTAAACAGTGGTGTGATCAGACTCATTTTCACTTGTTCTAGGTTTTAAAGCGACAAGGCTATGACGCTGCTTGTGATATATGGAGTCTTGGAGTCCTCCTCTATACGATGCTTACTGGGTGAGTGTGTGCCACGTGCTGCAAACATCTGTTCATCAATATTTTAAATATTTTCTTTTAGAACTCAGCTACATAATATACTGTTTATTAATGTCTTGAGGTTTCAAATTGGTTTTTGCATACCTTTTTATACTCTTGTTATCTCATAAACATACTATTGCAAAACACGTTATTCCATAATGTCACATCTTAAAATATTTATCTGACTGTATATTAAATATAATTGATCCTGCACAACCTGTGCCTTGAGCTGGTACTTTCTGGAGCTTTTCGTTTTTGGTATTTTTCATTTTGGTAGATTTCAATAAAGTATTACATTAACTGAATAGCTCAGACTACTTTGAGACACTGCAAATGAATAGAAAGACTACCAACCAGAATATATTTTACTTATTAACGTTCTGATTTTATCATGAATTAGTTATACTCCATTTGCAAATGGCCCTGATGACACACCAGAGGAAATACTGGCACGGATAGGCAGCGGAAAATTCTCACTCAGTGGTGGGTACTGGAATTCTGTTTCAGACACGGCAAAGGTAAGTATGACTTCCTTTCATAAGCTTTTCAGAAAATCATGTTTCAGAACCACCAGTGAGAAAAGGACCAGAAGCTTTTGTTTATTAAGTAGTATTTTGAAGTGATGTTACCAAATAGCTTGCATTTTTCCATGAACCAATATAGTTTCATAGTGTCTGCTTAAAATCCTTTTGAAAATCCTTAAAATCCTCTCACTGAAAGAGCTGCCATCCCCTGAATAGCACTCTGCTCTGCTTTCCAACTCTGCTCTACTTCCACTTTATTCAGAGAAATTTCTTTATTAAAAGGAGCAATTTTTTTCATTTCAAAAACAGAAAAACATAGCAGAGATGATGAAAGTTCATGCTGGTAAAGTGCTTACTGATTTTCCTTAGGGGTCAAAGCTGGGGAGGGGTCGATCACATAAGTAAATAGAGCACATTAAGAATGTGTGTTACCTTTGGCTTTGAGCTTGAAGCTCAATAAGCCAATTCATTGACTTCCCCCACTGCTGCCCTTCCACAGCTTCTCCTCCTGAGCCTTCTCTTTAAATGGTGCTGCTCCACTGAATTCCTTCTTTGGCTCTCATCACTACCCAGAGAAGCGCAGGGGCTTTATAACTATTTAAAATGAAATGTGGACCTTTCACCTTTTTAACAATAAAATATATTGGACCAGACAATTTTCCTGGAAATACCCAGAATTGTTTCCATTTGAACACCTACAATGTCCTTATTAAGTAAAGGCTCCAGGAATAAAAGATGTGATCAATCGAATTCTTGTCCTCAGGGAGCTCATAGTCTAGTACTGCACAGTGTAAGAGATTCGGCACCCAGTTTTCATTGTGGTAGGGTGCTCCCCACATACCTAACAAGAATGCTCTGACAGCAGTCGAGTGTCCTGTGATTCAACTCAGTTCTGACACTACCCAGAGGTAACATCAGATTCCACAGGTAAAGGTTTCAATCCTACAGGACCATCTGCCACCACTGCTTCACTCTGCAGTCACAAAGCCAGAATGTTAGCTATTCTTCTGAGCTACGTGCTACAAATTGGAGGTTCCGACAACCCGGTTTCTCCTCTTTAGACACCAGATGCAAGTCCAGATTTGTACCTGCACTTATGACCAACTGGTTCTACGAACCAGAGATTCCCATGCTCCCCTCCTTTGGTCTGATTAATTTGCTAGAATTGCTCACAGAGCTCAGTGGAACATTTTACTTACTGAAGATAATGACCTATTATGAGAATCTCATTTAGTTATTAATAACTGTCCAATGAATCATCATATCCTGTGAAAAATGTCTCCCAGGGTGAGGCCACTGAGGTTTGCAGCCTTCTGTTCTATCTTTTCAGGTTCCAAAAGCAAGAGTGGTCTCAGCAATATATAGTCTCTCCCTTTCAGGCGTCTGGTATCATCGAGCTAAGGCAATACCATCTTTTGCTCCGAGACTCTTTTGAGGTGTTAATGGAAATTGAATTTCCCTCATATAACCCACTCATTCATTCCTTTACCCGTAGTTACTATTTCTCCTCTCCATTTCTACCCAAACTTTTCTGCCTTTGGAAGGGTTATTGGTTTCAGCCATTGCGCTGGACCGGACTGCAGACTGCAGGCAGCAGTACTAGTGTAGCAAGTTCAGAACCTAGTGCACTTCTGTTCACACACGGTTTTCACAGGCACTGAACCTAGTGGACTGTCTGACCACCAGGCAATATAGCTGCTTTCCCTGTTAGCCCCAGTTTTTCCAGATGGGGTGACAGCACATCCTGGCCCATTGGACCTCAGGAACTCTTGACGATAAGGTCAAAAACACAGGTACAATCAACATTGCTTTCCACCCCTGCAGTTGCAACCATGGTCCTATGACCACTGAATCTCATAGAGGAAAGAAAAATGTTGAGGTGGTGTGGGCAAGAAAAAATACCAGCCCTTTCTCTACCTCCTCTTCCCCAGACCCACCAGAAAAACAGAAATCTTTCCAGCGAGGACACTCCCGTAGCCTCACTCACATTCATGTTGAGTGTCAGCACACACTCGTGGTGGCATGTCAGCCAACCCTTTGTGCCTTTTCCTCTCATTTTACACAATGTTTCAATTGCTCATTCCCATTCTCGAACTAGTACCCTGAGGAGGCTATCCCTCTGCCCCTTGTCAGACACTGTGGGCCGCACAGCTTATTCTCTTGTCTGAGGAAATGACAGTCAGCCATCCACAACGGTGCCATCTCTTCTCTTCTGACCATATGTGTAGCACTCTGAACATTTGCATCTAACTCCAGCTACATAAAGCCCAGTCCAGAGTCAGTGTATTCCTGTCAAAACCCATTTGTTGCCCCCTAAGGCTGCCAGCATCAGTCTGACTTGCCAGTTATGTTCAGGGCCTTCCAACCAGGAAATCTTGCACATCTCTATCTGTAGTCTCCATCTCTTTTGTTGGCAGACAACAGTTTTTACTGCATTTTGTGCCTCACAGACTGCAAGAGGAATGTCTAGATTATCAGCCCCTCTCTGCATGGCTACAGTGCACCCATGTCCTCTCATTTCATGGACCCAGGTGGTCACTTCAAGGAAGTACGAAGGGAAAACAGCATGCAGTTCAGCCCAGTGAACTTATTTTTTTACCTTCTTTGATCTCAGTGGTGACCTCTCAGACAGGATGTTGTCCACTCATGTTGGGACTGCTGTCTACAAACCAAGCAGCTCTTTGTTGGTCAGTTGAGGGCTCTTTATAGGTCACTGTCCAAGTGACAGTAGAATCCAGCTGCTTCTCACACAGTTCCAGAATCAATCCTAGGGAAAAAGCAGCTCCCTGCCCATGACTCTGTCCTGGTTTGGTTGCATGACCCAGGAATCGTGATCCTGTGTAAACCATTTCCATTTTATTGTGGAATTCTGGGCCCTTCCATGCTTACTAGAATGTTTCTCTGCCATCATGTCAGACATCGTGGGTGTTTCAGCTTTCCAGATAATGTATGTCTTTCCATCTTAGAGGTAACTTCTATTAATAATGTCAGATAGCAAGGTAACAAATGCCCCTCTAAACTGGAATTTCTTGAGTCCAAAGCCCCAGTATTTACCACTGGGAAGCACTTGATCTCTTAGCATGAGCCACACTCAAGAGCCACATAAGACACTTGCACAGAGAGTTCATCCCTACGGGTACTCTGGTGTCACATTCGCACAGGCTGGGCTCAGGCCATCTCACTGGTTCCCACTTAGCATGTCCAACTCCTATTCCATGAAGGGCAGGGAGAACATCTGCAGTAAGATGGGGTTTCCATCCCCAAAATCCGGCTAAGTAAAGCAGATGCAACCACTTCACGTAAAGCCTGTTCAACATGCCTGTTTCCCTATACATTTTATCCTAATTCTTCAACTCAGATGTTCCTACCTGTAGCCTCTGTTAGAACTTCATCAACAGGTTTAGTTTTTATTTTATTTTTTTAAAGGAAGGGAGAGAAGGAAAAAGCATTTTTAAGGAAGGAGGGAAGAAGAGGAGGAAGCATATTTGTTTATTTATTGTAGTTATCCTCACCTCCCCCTGCCTGGCCCCAGTCCCTGGGTCCCAAACACAAGTCTTGGGTTTTGCGTAGTCCACACTTCAGCTGCCAGCGTATCACCTGATCCACCAGGGCATGCCAGCCTGTTTAGTTTTACAGTACTCAGTATTCGTGGGGGAAGTATTCCCCAGCCATAACGTCTACTTAAATATTCCAGCTTTTATAATCCTATCAACCATAGCATGTTTAGATTTTCTCATTCTAATTATAGCCAGTCAGGGATTCATCAGTGAGTTTTGGAACCATAGTTCATGAGAATCTAGAAACTTCCCTTCTCTGCCCTTTGACCATTTTACCCACTCTTGTCTAAGACTTTGGGTTCCCAGTGAGGGATCACACCAAGGGTCCTTGGCACACTTGTCCATCTTGACCTGATTAATCTGCCTTATTATCCTAACCAGTTTCTGGTCAGTTGTCTCTTCGTAATCTCTACCTTCCAACTAATTTCTCCAAATTAGGATAAATAGGGCAGACTTGTTTTAGGCCCTTTAATGTTTGGGAACCAATAGAGTTGCCCCCACCCCTCCAACCATAGCTAGTAAGTACTATTAAAGCCATTGTTTTAACTCCATCAGTGTTATTCATACTGTTTCTTAGTAACCAACTGAAGATTTCCATCCTGCTGGAATGAGTCCTGTGACTCCCCCTTCTGTTGCCTCTTTGCTTCTCCCTCTTCAATATTCATTTATTCACCTTACTCCTTAATAAGCATAAATTTTTTCATCTTGTTAAGAGTTCTGTGACTCCCCATGGCCTCTGCCCTTTCTCTTCTTTATTAACCTAATGCTTGTAATTAGAATCCGTAAGATACATGAAGGGACATGGAGAGAGAAAATTAGATTTCCTGCCAAGTTTTTAGGTTTTCTAGTAATAAGGTTATATACGGGGTACCCGTGGAAATGGAGGAGGGCGGGTCTTAGTCATAACATTTGCCATGACCTGGGTAATGGGCTTATTCATCAGACAAGCATGCCAGTCGTCATAAAGCTGATCCCAGGACTCGAATGAGAAGTATATCGACCTTCATCTGGGATGTTCTCCTTGGCATTCAGAGGGGGAGATGGACAGTCCCCCTTCTCACACCTTACAATGACTTTTATCCAGTCTACCAGGCCGCTATACCCTCAGGAATAAACACTGTGTGTCTGAGTCACTTACAACCACCTGTGGTCGTTCCATGAGCTGAGCTGTAGGTCCTGCATCAACCCTAACGTGCTCTTCCTCGCCGCAGCATTCAAAGTTTTTCTCGCTGTCCATTTCAGCAGAGGCTCCTTAAGAAACTGGCGACACTGGTCCACAATGAAACAACAGCTTCACACCCTCTGATTTGGATAGTTTCTTGGTTTTGCTCTTCCTCCACACTAACTAACCTCCCGATGACCAGAAGTCTTGAAGGGACTTTCTGTTGGCGTGGTACAATTTCTACCTTGGAGGCCAGCTTTGAGACTAAACTATCACAGACAACAATAGCCAAAGGATTTCATATTTTGCCTCTTTTTGTTAGTTTGCTTTTTTATTATGCGTCCATTGAACCAACTCCAAACAAGTTGGGTCCA
>RJWH01010208.1:0-18037 GCA_004363575.1 Solenodon paradoxus
TGGATGTCCAGGATTCAGGTGAGCATACCACTCAGGCTGAACTTCTTCCACAGGGTGGCCAGCCATCACCTGGGAATGATGGATCCAGATATCCAGTCCTATAATATTAAGGGCTGTGGGAGAGGTTACTATGACAAGATAAGGTCCCTCTCATGTAGGTTGAAGGGGTATTTTTTCCAGTCTTCCACCCATACATAGTCTTCTGGTTTAAATAGGTGTATTGGGGTCCCAAGGGAGATTGGGATTCAATCAGTTACCCATTTATGGATCTTCTGAATTGTTTTTCCAAGGCCCAGGAATTTTTCTTGGATTTTCTAAGTTTTCTAATTCCTTTAGGCACCCTTCCAGTCTATTCACGGGGGCGGGTTTTACCAGATAGAATCTCAAAAGGGGAAAATCCTATTCTGGCCCTAGGGGTACAGCATCTATAGGAGGGCTACAGGCATTATGTCTATTCAGGGTAGACTAGTTTCTGGACATAACTTAGCCATAGCCGGTTTGAGGGTCTAGTTCATGTGTTCTACATTTCCTGAACTCTGGGACAAATGAGCCATTCCTTTGGATACCTAGAGCCTTATCTACCTGTTGCACTACCTCTGCTATGAAGGCTGGGCCATTGTCTGACCATATAGTCAATGACATCCTGTATCCTGGAATAATGTCTTTTAATAGTGTCTTGCTTACCTCTCTGGCCTTTTCTGTATGGGGAGAATGCTTTGACCCAGCCTGAGAAGGTGCAAAGACTAAGAGATATTTATTCTCTCTGCTTGGTCCTATCTCAGTAAAGTCTGCCTCTAAATCTTCAAAGGCAGTCTGATCACTTTGAATTCCTGCTGGCCCAACAGGACCCTGTCTGGCGTTGCTCTGTGTGCAAAGGACGTGGCGCTGCATCATTGTAGCACAGAGGGATGGCAGTCGAGCCATCAGGTAGTATCATTCAACAAGGTTTCTAGAGAAGCTTTTCTAGGTAGGTAAGTTCTTGTTGCTGAATGACTACCCAGGGCATTAGTTGCTGAATGACTACCCAGGGCATAGATTCTGTGGTCTGGGAGCACTCACCATCCTTCTTTTGCTATCTTCCCCCTTCCTGTTGTTTCCATTCCTTTTCTGGAGCTGTGTATGTCTGGGGTGTAGATAATTTTGGGACTAGCATGATCCTTGATGGTACTGTCTGTTCTTTGGCCGCTTGTCTAGCTTCTGTGTATGCTTGGTGGTTTCCCTCTGATATTGAGTCCTTCCCTTTCTGGTGCCCCTTGCAGCAGATGACTACTACTTCCTTGGACTCCCAAACTACTTCTAGTAGTTTTAAGGTTTCTTCTTGATTTCTAATTTCTTTTCTTCTTGCTGTCAAAAGTCCTCTTTCCATATACATATAGCCCCATGTACATGCAGAGTGGAATAAGCATAGCACGAGTCAGTGTAGATGTTGATGCACTTATACTTGCTAAATTCTAATGCCCTGACTGGGACCCATAGTTCTGCTCTCTGGGCTGACCATGCCTCAGGCAAGGCTTCTGTCTCTATAGTCTCATAGTCTGATACATCTGCTCACCCAGCATGTCTCTTGCCTTCATCTATGTAACTACTATCTGTATAAAGAACGAGGTCAGGGTTTTGCAGCGGCTTATCTATGAAGCCTGGTCGGCTAGAATAGACTTCATTAAGAACCTCTAGGCTGTCATGCTCTGGGGCCCCCGCAGCAACAGGCAAGAAGGTGGCAGGGTTTAAGGTTTTTACTGCTTCCTGTCATACCAGTGGGCTTTCACATAGGAGCCCTTGGTACTGGGTTACCAAGCATGAGTTAGCCAGTGTTATTCCTTGACATCCATAAGAGTGATGACAGAATGGGGCACCTTAACATTTATATTTTGTCTCAATGCAAGCTTGTCTGCCTCTTTAATAAGACTGTAGCTGCCAAAGCCCTTAGGCAGGGTTGTCATCCTCAAGCAACTGAGTTAATCTGCTTTGACAGGTAAGTTACCGGTCCCAGCCAAGGCCCAAATTATTGAGTCAGTACTTCCAGAGTTACCTGTTGTTCTCATGTACAATAGGTTAAAGTCCTATGCCATATCTGGGAGTCCCAAGACCAGTGCCTCAGTGAGTTTTGTCCTTATAGTTGTGAACGCTTTTTCTTGTTCAGGTTCCCAATCAAGGGGTGCCTTCTCCTCTCCTTTGAGGACTTCATATAGGGTCTTTGCCAGCTCTGAAAACCCTGGAATCCATATGGGAAAGAATCCCATATTCTTCTAGGAATTCTTGTATCTGCCACCAAGTAGTTGGAACTGGGATGACATATATTGTCTGTTTTCTCAGTCCCTAACCCCCATTTTCCTTGGGTGATTCAGAAGCTTAGGTACTTGACTTCTTTGGAACCATGTATTGACAGATTTTAAGAGGTTGCACTATAGCCTTTATGTCAGTCAGCACTGGGGGATGGTTCTTTGCTAAACCCAGAGGGTTCCCTTCTGCCCAGACTGATGGGAATTCGACTTCTAGCTCTAGGGCTAATGCCGGATCTTTAGTCAGCAAGGTGTATAACCACAATTTTCCTCTCGTGGCACTGCTAAAAGACAGAGTCGTTGGGTGGCCTCTTTAACTAAATGCAGTTGTGCTGAGCCATCTGGAGTGAAGGCTATTTCTGCTCTCATTTTACCCAAAAGACCTTTGCCCACCAGAAGTACAGGGAAGTCTAGTAGATACAAGAGCTCATAGACTCTTTTGTGGCTGCCCAAACGGTACCTGCAGGGGCCACAGGATGGTCTTCAGGTCTTGGCTCCAGTAACCCCTATGATCGTGGCCTCATGATCTGAGAAGGGTGCTACCTTGTGAGTAATAACTGAGTGTTCAGCCTCCACATTGACCATAAAGTTCAAGTCTGGCCTCCAATTTTCATTTTGACCATGGGCTCTTGGGGGCCTAGTTGGAAAGAGCCCGGTCTGTTCTAATCAGCATCTGTTTTTTGCCAGTGCCATCAGGTCTGCTTCAGGTGGCTCAGGTCAGTAGAGGCTAGGCAAATTGGAAGAACCCGTTTTCACTGTCTAGAGGTTTGGATATTCATTTTTCCAGTGCCCCATTTTCTTATAATGTGCACATTGGTCCCAACCTAATGAAACCTTCCTTTCTAGTCCTCTGGCCTCTGTCTTATAATCTCACTTTTCCATGACAAGAGGGGGTGTCTTCTGGAAAGTCTTCTTTTATCCAACTTTCTGTATTTATGGTGCCTGCCAGGGCCTGACTCTGAAGCTACTTCCTACCCTCTGTCACAATTCTTTGCTCCTCAGTATTGAAGAGAGTGAGAGTCAGTGGCAGTCAACTCACATGGCCTCTGGGTCTGAAAGATTGGTTCCAGGAAATTAGTCATGTCAGAGTTTTTTCAGAGTAAACTGGGGTATGCTGCTTCAAACTCAGGGGATCAGTCATAGTGAAAGGCTTATAATAAAAGATTCATCCCCCCTATTGTAGGGTCCAGTTATTAACCCCTGGCCTCACAGAGGGGTATTTCCATGGCCACTGGTGGCTTGGGCCCTTGATTGGCTGACTCAGGCATCTGTTTTCTTTCCTGGCTGACTAAAACCTTACACTGTCCTTGACCACTAACGCAGAACTGGACCCACAGAGGCTAAACTTGGGCAATTTATAACCACTGGTCTACATATGGAAACTGATCAGGTTGGCCTGGGTCTCCTGTGACAACTTTATAAACAGCCCTCACTGTGGGGAGATCTAAGGTGCCCTTTGATGATCATTCAACCCCTGAGTTGAAAGGGGTATAAATCTGGAAAACCTCACAAAGTCTTTCATAAAAGGCACAGGGCTCTCAGCTAGGTGCCATCTGAGGTGAGGTGCTACGCAAAACTTCTATCCCGGGCACACTACCGGAGGTGGGGACAGGCACACCGGAACTGACACAAAGGGGCGGGGCAAAGTCAGATGCAGATGGATGTGTGCTCGCTGGGATGGGCTGGCGACCGCCAGGCTCCCCAGATACAGTCTTGATGCCTAGCATTGCTGAAGTGATCCACGGGAAAGGCCCAGCTCTCATTCAGAGTTGCTGCTGCCACCGCCGCCACCACTAACACCACCACCGCAGCGCCAGACCCTAATCTCCATGAGCAGGAGGTAGAGGGGAAGAAGGCTGCATGGAGGTTAGCTCCGGGCGGGTGGGCCTCGGGTGTGGAGAGGGCAGCTGTGGCCCTCCTTCAGCTGTGGCCCTCGCTCAGCCCTGCATTGCACCCCAGCGTAGAGTTACAGAATTGGCTTGACTTTTTTTGGCACACAGTCTGAGACCATAGGTTTGCCCTGACTCTCCCCATGTCCTCCCTTGCACCATGTCATGACTGATGAAGGGGACAGTTGGCTGCTCTCTAAGTGACTCACTCAGATTCCATCTGACTGCGTTCCTCTCAGAACTTTAAAGTTCATCTTGGCTAAGGTGTACCCATATAAACCCCAGGCCTGGACATGTCTTGTGAATCACCGTTTTGCCTTATGACTTCACGGATCTGCAGCTTGGGGCCCACACACCCCTTAGCTTGAGCCAAGGAGCAGCACAAACACTCACAAAGCAATCATACAGAGGTTAAACATTTCCTCCCAGGCATCCCTGACTGAGAGACTTCTGGTAGTCTCATGGGAGGTGATCAAGGTCCCCTTCTGCTTGGAAGCAGGACTGATTTGGTCTGAAGTTCTGGGACCTTACCTTATGTGGAAATTACTTATGATGCTTGAGCTTCCCTTTGAGATTCTGGTGGGTCCATGGCTCAGGGTCAGTGAGAGGCGGTGGACTGTGGGTCTGCTGAAATCAGCAGGGCGTGCCTACCCTTCTGTATCTTCATGTAGTGCTGGCCATGACCTGTTTTTCCACACCAGTGGCCCACAAGTGACCAATGTGATTCGTGTTTCTAGTCAGGGAACCAAATGTTACAGCTGTCCTGTGACAAACCAAGCAAGCACTCTTTTGAAAGTTATTCTTTGGCAAGTTTATTATGCCAACGGGCTCAGGGAGTAGTCTCCAAAGTCTGAGCATGGGCTTCAGGTTAAGGTACATTTATATAGTTTAGAGCAAGCATGGAAAGAGAGAGGTGTAAATTAGGGAAGGGAGTTCCAAGAGCGGGGAGTTCTTTGTCGGGGTGACTTATCAGTGGCCTGCAACATTCTGCAACATTCTAGCAAGCTGAGACTACAGGATATTTTATGGCTCTTCTAGCTCAGGTGGTCTTCATGACTGCTGGGAAGTGGCTGGCAGGCTTTTTCCCCAACACTGTTTTCCAAAGATGTTGCATTAAATTACATTCTCAACAACAGTACAAAAAGGTTCCCTTTTCCCCACACCCTCTCTAACACTTCTTCATTCTAGTCTTTTGGATACAGATAATTCTTGTTAGTATGAGGTGATATCACATTATATTGTTAGTTACATTTCACTGTGTATGAATTCAAGCATTCTTTTCACGTGTCTGCAAATCATTTTTGTGTTTTCTGTAGGAAGGTATCCACTGATCTCTTCTGCCTGTATATTCTGCAAGATTTTTCTCTCTTTGTTGTTGAATATGAATTCATGCTATATTTAGGGAATTAAGCTCTTGTCTTATTTATGTTGTGCAAATATCTTCTCCCATTCTGTGGGTTGCCTTTTCATTTTAGTGGTAATGCTTTATGATATATATAATTTTTTTCATTTGATGCTGTCCTAATTGATTAGTTTTACTTTAATTTTCTTTCCTGTAGTTGTCACTTCTGATATCTTTGAAGTTCTTGTCATAGAAATGGTTTCTGCAATTATTTTTATGTGCTTTCTACTTCTTAATCTTACATTACAGACCTTTGATCCATTTTGAGTAAGTTTTGTGTGGGGTAGTTGTAAATAATGTAGTTTATTTTTGTACTTCCTTTTCTTCTAATTTATCCAATACATTTTTTCAAAGAGATACATGCAGAAAAAAAGAACACTGGAAGAATTACTGTTCCTGGCTTCAAACGATACTCCAGAGTAATTATCCTCAAAATAATATTGAATCATAATTTGAACAGACAGCAGAATTAAACTGAGAGCATAAGAATAGTCATAGTAATGGGCAGTTAATCTATGACAAAAGAGCCAAGATAACATGATGGAGGAGGAAATTTTAGAAAATTGAAAAAATCCCAGAATAATAAAAAGAATAGCATTCTTCTTTCACAATTTATGGCTGCCAGGCATTGACTTCTGTCATCACAGATATTTCTTCCCTCTGAGGAGTCTTTTCAGAGCCCACATTATGTCTTTGTTCCTGAGACTATAGATGAAGGAATTCAGCATGGTGTGACCACTGCATATATCACTGACACTGCTGCACTTGAGTGTGAGCTCTGGGAAACAGCAGAGCTAAGAAACACCCCTAGCATAGTACTATAAAGTAAGGAGATCACTGAGAGGTGAGAAGCACAGTTGGAAATGCTTTATTTGTGCCTGAGTTGATAAGATTTTATGTATAGAGGAAGCTATCTTCGAGTATGAGTAAAGGATACCAGCCAGGGCACAACCACCCCAAAGAACAGTTTTAAAATGTATTACTGCATTGTAAGAAAAGTGTCAGAACAGGCAAATTGGATAATCTAGTTGCGTTCACAGAAAAAGTGTAGGATTTGTACATCTGTACAGAAAGACAGCCTAAACACCATTAAGCTTTCAAACAAGGATTTCAATTCACTCATGATACAGGACACCAGAACCAGCAGACCACAGGGTCAGGGTCTCATGATGACTGTGTGGTCCAGGGGATGACATATGACCACAACACAGTGATAGGCCATAAAAGGCAGGAGAAAGTCATCCAGTCCTCCAAAGAGAATTTAAAAAGTACATCTGTGTGATGCATCTTTCATAGGAGATTACCTTGCTTTTTGTCTGGATGTTATACAGCATCTTAGGGATGGTGGTGGAATTGAAACATATGTTTACAAATGACAGTTTATAGAGGAAGAAGTATATGGGTGCGTGGAGATGGGAGTCAGAAATGACAGCCAATATGATGAGCAGATTCCCATGTAAGCTGACCAGGTACATGAACAGAAACAATGTAATGAGGATAGGTTGAAATTCTAGGTCTATTGAAATTCCTATGAGAAGAATTTATGAAGTTAGTGTATCATTCCCTGGTTTCATATAATTGAAAAATTGACATGACTATCAAAAAGAGAAGCATGATGCAAGTATGCATCACAGAAAGGCAAATACGCTACTTTTGTATTTTACACTCAAGAAATTAGTTAATAAATTAACAAATATTTATATTTTACATGAAGAAGATAAATGTGCTAAATATGCAAAATTAAAAGGAAGCTAAAATACTAGAAGACATTTATGAAAAGCTCCAGTACATATCATATTCAATGGTGGAACATGGAATTTTTTTCCTGTAATCTGGAGCAATGATAGGACATCGATTTTCATAACACTAACATAGCATAACATCAGAAGTTATGCTCACAGAAATTAAGGAAAGAATCAAAAATAAAAAGCATCCAAGTTGGAAAGAAAGAAGTAAATATATCTCTGTATGCATGTGATATGATCTTATATATAGAAAATTCACACAAAATAAAAACAATAGTTTCATAAGTAAATTCAACAAAAATAACAGAATACAAGCGCAACACACCCAAAATCAGTTCCATTACTTTATGTGATTGTTCGGTATGAACAATTTGAAAAGAAAATTGCAAAACAATTCCAGTTGCTTCAAAAGTGTAAGATAATTAGGGATGAAATGAATCAAGGGAGTGAAAAGTTTGTGCAATAAAACCTATAAAACATTGATTAAATAGATTAATTAAAGTATAAATAAAGATAAATATAGCCCAGTAAATGGATCAGAAGAATTAATATTGTTAAATATCTGACCGAAACAATCTACAGATTGAATATAAGCCCTATCAAAAACCCAACAATATTTTTCCAGAAATAGAAAAATCTATTTTGCTATTACAAGAAAACCTAAGAGCTCTCAAAGAACCAAAACTATCTGGAAAAATAAAGACCAAAAAAGGAGTACTCACATTGTCCTATTTCAAAAATTAATGTTAAGGCAGCCATAATCAAAACAATGCAAAGTCAATATACAGACAGACATATAAACAATGGAATTGGAAGAGCCCAGAAATAAATCATTACCTATATTTTCAAATGATTTTTGATACAATGCACAAGACCATTCCATGTAGAAAGAGAAGTCTTTTTTTTAATGGTACTGGAAAAACAGTATTTGCTCCAGAAGAATTAAACTGAATTCTTAACACTATAACAAAACTTCAGTCAAAAGGAAAAATTACTAAATGGAAGAAAAATGATAAAAACCCTTAGAGAAAACATTATAGGACGTTGGTTTTGGCAATGATTTTTGTATATGACAAAGGCACAGGAAATATTTTAGTCAAATTGAAACTCAAAAAAAAAAGTTTTAATTGTCCACCAGAAAATACCACAAACAGAATAAAAAAGATACCCATAAAAGAAGAAAAATATGCAGAATATATTTAGAACTCATAAATATCCACAAAAAAAGAAAATCAAAAATCAAAGCAACCATTCCAAAATGAGCAGGAACTAAAGTAGATATATTGATAACCTTGACACATGTGTAGTCCATCAACATCACTGTTTTATAGGAAAATGTGAACCAAAACTGTAATGAGAAACCATGTCACACACTTTAAGATGGGTAACAAAAATAAAAAGTAAAAGGAGTTTAGGCGAAGATGTCTCTGAAAAGGGCAACTGGGGGCTTAAGAAGATAATGGTGTGGTATAAGGGAACAGAGACCAATGAGCACACAACCTAACCCCTTCTCTAGAGAAAAGAGGATGGATGCATGTAGAGTCTTGAACTCTCATTCCACTGAATCCCAGGGCATAGAGGCAGGTACATTACACAGGCAGGGAAATCAGTGAGGAGGGCAACAGAGAAAGCATAGCAACTACAGCCCATCCCACTTGAGATGAGCACCGAATGGTGTATGAATAAAGGAGCTTCAGGTCTGGAAGCCCAAGGATAAAGGACATCACAGAGACTCTCTCGAGATTAAACTTTTTCACATACATTCCCAAGCACACTGGTTATTAGCACCTTCTGTGCTCTCAATCCCAATGGCACAGCAGCTATTGAACCTAAACTGCTCCTAGGCCTCCATAGTAAAGCAAAACAGGGACAACCATGGAATTAAAAGAAGACCAAAAACCAAAGCTTTAACATGACCTACTAGAATGGAGAGAAGAAAAGAGGGGAGGTGAGGGGAAGGGAAGGAAGACAAGGGGAGGAGTAAAAAAATCTTGTTATTCTAACTAAATGCAAACACAGATTCATATAACCTCGAGCAACACATAACTTCATAGAAATAAGATATCTAAAAGGAGAATGAAAATTCTTAAGAAATCAAACTTAAAAACATAGAAGAATATGACCTAACATAATTTAAAAGAGCTATTGTGAAGAAACTCAGATATACAAGAAAATTCGGAAAGGCAACTCAGTGTATTCAGGAATGAAAATAACAAGCAGAGCAGTACTTTATTAGAGAAAATGAAATGATACAGGGGCTATCTGACTCCATTAAGAAAGGCAACATAAGAATGGTGGATATCCCAGAGGGAGAAAAGAGGGAGAAGGGAGCAGAGAGTTTATTCAAAAACGTCACAGCTGAGAACATCCCAAACCTGGGAAGACAACGGAACATGCAAGTATATAAAGCTAATACTGGTAAACTAGATGCAAAAGACCTACAACAAGAGACATAACAGTGTAACAGCCAAAACCAATGATACAGTAAGACTATTGGAGGCAACTAGGAAAGAAAAATACATACCTTGTAGATTTACAAGACATCCACATTAGGATATCATCAGACTTTTAGCTGAAACTCTACAGGTCAGAAAAAGTGGGATGACATATCAAAGGTTAAAAAAATGCAGGCCAAGAATATACTAGGCAGCAAAACTGTCCTTCAGAGAGAAAGGAAATAGACTTTCCCTAACAAAAACAACTGCCACTGTGATTGGTCAGCAACAATAAACATTGAGGCAAGACTGTCTACTACCAAAGAATTAGATTATGGTAACCATTTCTAAAAAATGGATTATTTATTTAAAAAGAAAAGTGCTGGCAGAAGTAAAAGTAAGCAGAGGCAGGCAGATGGGAAGAGAGAGGTGAAAGAAGCATTTATTTCCTTCAGTTGTTCATCTTGGTTGTTCACCCAGCTCCAGGACAGGAACCCGGGTCCTTGGGTTGTGTGTGCACTCTTGGCCAAAGACAGATGAACAAGCCACTGCTCCACAGGTACTGCCAAAATAGATCATTTTCTATTAAAGTTTGTACAATGTTTTTTTAACATAATGCTCTTGTGCACTCATTGGATTATAACATGGTATAAATAAAACTTACAATTTCTGGGAAACCAAAAGGTTCCCATGATTAACTTTTGTGTGATATATACTTTATTGCAGTAGTCTGGGAATTAAGCCACAATATCTCCTGGAGAAATATATATGCTCCAACAAATTTTTCAAACTGGATAAATGAATCGGTTCAAAGAAACATGCAACTTACCAAGACTGAATCATAGAGAAATGTGAGCAGATTGACCACTAATAAGGAGACTGGACCAGGAATCAATAATACCTCCCAACAGACAAAATTCAAGGACAGTATCATTTCATTGGTGATTTATATCCATTTTTTACTCACTAGATCACCATTTATTAGAAAGGATGCTGAAGCATGTGAATCAACAGCCAGAAGAGAGCCACAGGGCAGGTATGGGCAAAAGGCGAGCAGTACAAATTTCTCCCCAAATCTCTATGTGTTCGCTCTCTAAAACCACTTCCTCTATGTTTTTATGGATGTTTAATTTCACAGAAATAATGAATTACTATCAAATATTTAAAGTATAATTAATACCAATCCTTCTGAACATTGTCTAGAAAAATAGGAGAAAAGGGAGTGCTTTTAACTGTATCCATTGAAGTTTACATTACCATAATACCAAACGAAGACAAAGACATCTAAAAAAAGAAAATTAAAGATCAGTGTCCCTGATGAACAGAGGTGCAAAAGTCTTCTACAAAATATTAGCAAAACAAATTTAAAAGTACAGTAAAAGGATCATGCATTCTGATAACTTGGAGTTCCAGGTAAAAAAGGATGGTTTGACATCCATAAATCAATGAGATGCATCACAATATAAAAATGTGGAAAAATTCTGATCATCTTAACTGATGTATAAAAGGCATTTAACAAAATTCAGCATTCTTTTATGAGAAAAACATGCAGTACAGTGGGTATAGAAGTAATGTTCCTCAATAAAACCCATAATGACAAACCCATAATCAGCATTATATTCAATGGTGAAGAGCTGAAAGATTTTTCTCTAAGATCAGGAACAAGCAAAGTTGCCAGTGAAGTTGTAGAACTAATATCGATAAACAAAAATTCGCTTCTAATCTCTGCACTAATAATGAAATGATAAAGACAAACTAAGAAAACAATCCAATTTATAATCTACAATCCATAGAATGCATAAAATGCCTGGGAACAAAGTGAACCAAAGAGGTAAAGCATTCGTACACTGGAAACCAAAAGACATTAATGATAGAATCTGAAGAAATTCTTAATAAATTGAAGGTATTCCATGTTCATAGATTAGAATATTAATATTATTGAAATGTTCATATCCCTAAAACCAGGGAGAGAGTTAATACAATATCTATCAAAATTCCAGTGACACTTTGATAGCTACATTTAAAAAATATGAAACTCATAGGGACTTTCAGTGGGCCTAGCTATCCAAAATAATTTTCAGAAATAAGAACTAAAATGTAATATAAACTAATGAAGCCACAATGAAAAAATAGAGCTTGCATAATTTACAGTAAATAATATGCAATAAAACCAATTTGCAATAAAAACAGAAATATGGACATCATTCCCAGCAAAGAATAATGACTAATTAAAGATCTTTAGTGAATCTCCAAATGAAAAAAGTCACTGCATCACTCAGCATCAGAGAAATGCAAATAAAAACAACAATGAGCTATCACCTCACCAGTGAGGATAGCCTATCTCAAAAAGTCTAGGAACAAGTATAGGAAAGGGAGTGGAGGGAAAGGAACCCTCCTACACTTGTTAGGAATATAAATAAGTGCAACCACTTCGGAAAACATATGGCTATATCTCAGAAAAATAAACATGGAGCTTCAATTCGATCCAGCAATTCCAAGTCTAGATGTATGTCCAAAGAATACAAAATCTCTATTTGGAAAAAAAAATATTTGCAACCCTAAATGATAGCAGCACAGTTCACAATACCCAAAACATGGAAACAACCTAAAAACCCATCAGCAGATGATTGGATAAAGAAAATGGTCTATATGGAGTTCTATGCAGCTGTTAAAAAAGATGAAATTGTGTCCTTTGCACAACCTAGATAGAATTGGAGGTGATTATGATATGTGAGATAAGCTTAAAAGAAGTACCAGATGGTTTTACTCCTATGTGGAATATAAAAAAACAAAATGACTGAACAGAAAAATCTCAGCAAAATTCACAGGATGCAGGACTGTGGCAATGAGAGGAACAGGAAGGTGGCAGGAAAAAGGGAAGGAAGTAGGGACAAGGTGGTAGTAAAGGGCACTAGAAAACTGACAGTGGATGTGGTGTGAAATACACAGAGACTATGCTGTGAATTCAATATCCTGCAAATCATAGCCATGGAAACTAAGAAAATTTACAACTTATTTAAAAACAGAAGACACTGCAAGATGTATGTCTCATGATCCAATTGTCTGACTCCTTCGCATCCATATGAAAACTTATTCAAATATGGCATGGTTTAAAATTAAAGAATAAATGCCCTCACTGGACTGTAAATTTCTCCATAACTAATATCTTAATTTTCTACTGATCTTAATTGCAAAGATTCTTGTGGTATGTTCGACTTTTATTAGAAACACTTTGCGCCACCCAAACTTGCTTCTAAAAGGCTTAAGTGATAACAATCTCCTCTCATTGCTGAATTTAACATCCACTTCTCTTTATAGCATAATACATAAACATATTAGTAAACTAAGCAAGCAAGCTAAGAGGCTTAACAAACTCTCAGCACTTTGCTAAACAGGAGTGACAGGTGACCTTAGTAAAAGTTTCAGCTTCCTTTTTCCTGACAATTTTCTGAAGTACCAACTGGTTCTCAGACTCACCTGGACATGATCT
The DNA here is from genome assembly GCA_004363575.1 of Solenodon paradoxus. Lineage (NCBI taxonomy): Eukaryota > Metazoa > Chordata > Mammalia > Eulipotyphla > Solenodontidae > Solenodon > Solenodon paradoxus. Next base: position 13,241 of record RJWH01010208.1, read on the forward strand.
CCACATGGATATCCAAATCCCACCTTAGTAGTTGAGGATGGAGAATGAAGCGCTGATCTCAAACAAGAGATATGAAGGCATCTTGGAGATACACTGAGGACTGAAAGATATAACCAACTCCATTCAGCACAGGGATGCATGATATGAGAGAAGACATCAGAGGAGAGATTTACAATGATCTTTATGCTTATTAGGCACAATTCCCTGTTACTCCAACCCTTGAGTAAATCTTCTCTCTGTGAGCATTGATCTTCAGAGAAATAAATATTTACCTGTAGGTTCTCTATTCTCAAGAGGCCAGATTAGACAGCAAATGAATCCAATTTTTATTACTCTTCCATAAATTTACTCTCTTCCATAAGACTGACTGCCTCTAACTTTATTCTAGCAGTGAGTGACAGCTTTCTCCAAACCTAAGACTCCCTCCACTTTGTGGGAGAATTTGGTGGCATGAATGGATTCAGAGCCCCAGTAACATATTCCCAGGTGGGTGGCCTGCTGGCCTTCACCTTAATCCTTAGGTTGCCATGGATATTAGGAAATTATTTGGGGTTATACAAACTGGAAAGAAACCTGTAAATAAAACAGCAAAGAAGAATGAAAAAACAGAGTCTGCTGAAGAAATGTTAAAAACAAAGAATGGAATAAAGGAAGTCAAGGCGAACAGCACTTGTCAAAATAATGACTAAACAGAAACAACCAAACAAGAAAATGAGGATCAGCTTCAGATTCAGAATCACAGGAGATAGTACAGGTTAAAAGATGCCAAAAAGCAACCAGAAAAATTTCCATTTGTCTTCTGAACCTGGCACAATTCTACGAAAGGATCCTGTTCCACATATTTCAGGAACAGATGAAAAAGATGACTTTATGTGTAATAAGGCACCTTCGAAAGTAAAAGAGAATGGAGAATCTACAAATGGTTTTCTTAGAGCATTAAAATTAAAAAGAATGAAGAAAATACTAAGACCAAGAATATGTCTTTATCACCAACAAAACTTACTTCCTCATCAGTGTTTGATTATTTTGAACCTGGAAGTGTTCAAATGTAAGATGAGAAGAAGGTAGCAAGCAAAAGGAAAGAGTCATTACAAAATGTAGAAGATTCCAGATTAAATGATGAAACCATTGCCAAGCAGATGCAACTCATTGAAATGCGGAGTTGGAGAGACAACTTCAAGAAGATGAAGAGTTTTTGAGAACATTAGCCATGTTGGATGAAAAACCATGGACCAAAAAGTATTGAAAGGATCCAGAAGAGAGAAATATTTTCATTTGTTCAGGTCTATTTGAGTGTCTTACCTCCAAGGTTACAACAAAAGAAACATTTAATGAGAAGCTGCGATCATTCAACTTCTAGAGCTTAATAAGTTTTACGCCTTCTCCCCGTCACCAGCGGTTCACAAATCTTAGGAAAGAATTCATTCTGTTGTACCTACAGAAACATCACACTGATCTGGAGGCTCTGCTACTGTCCACACCAGACACCTGCCTGAGAGAAACATTTCATGAAATTCATCCTCTCTATGAGCCATGTGAGTAGGAAGAACATCACTAACATTCTTGGGAATGTAATTAGGAGGATAAGGATAATCAGGGCATAGAAATTGGATGAACATTGATTCACAGAAGTTCAAATGCCTAACAAAAGTGTTAGTGTGACTTCTGTCAGTAACTCCTTTGCTGTCTTCTTGTTCCAACACTATCTCAAGTGCCCTTCCCCTCCTCATCCAGAACAGTGTCTCTCCCAGTTCTATCCCAGGTGACCCTGGGATTCCCTAATAATTTGCCCAGTGTCCAGGTTTCTCTTGCTCACCTCAAGTTAATGGCACATGAGAGTGACCTCACTCCTCACCTGCTCACACACTCGGCAGGTGTTCATAGTTCTGTCCATTGTCTCTATGATGTGATGGATGACAGCACCCTCATCTGAGATTCTAGTGAGACACAAAGAGGCCATTGAGCAGAGATTAGACAGTTCTTACACCTATTAATAAAGCATTAATAAAAATGAGTTACAATCAATATCATACCCTGTGCACCAGCTATGAGTCAGACCCTAGTCAATGCTTGTGACATTTTTGTAATATTTTGAATAGATTATTTACTCAGGTAGATATTTCTGTATTGATTGAAATGGGGAGGGAATGATAGGTGTTTTTTCCTCATCTAGATTTGCAAAATTACTTGTTAGTTATAATAGTTTTCCATAATTTAAGTAGCCAATTTTGTCATCTTAAAATGTTATCGATTGACTTTGACATAAGGTTTCTTTTCTTGTTGATTTGAAATTTCAAAACATTGTTGGATGGTGACAGTGGCTCAGATATTTGTCTGCAGTGTGATCCTCGTGGAGAACCCTTGATTTTATTCTGGCCAATGCAATGTTAACTAATGATCAAGAAAGTGATTTTATCACAGTTGAAAAATACCCTCTCATCAGTTCCTCTGAAATATTTTTCATGGAGTGTCTTTATCTCTTTGAAGGTGATCAGATCCTATTTGGAGGAGGGTTGCCTGCCAATGTGCTTTATATGTGATAAAACATTCTCAGTATATTATATTCATTGCTTTCTTTGGTCAAGTGTTTTTATTCATCCTATTTGTTCTGCTTGATATTGATGAATATATTTTATCGCTTCATTTTCCTTATATGCTATTCAATGATACTGACTAGATGTTTTTGTGATGTGACTATGAAACACACTACTATATTTATGTAATGAAAATTGATTCAGTAAGCAACCGGTGTGAATAAATAAATAAAAATTAAATAATGATACTTCTTCCTCCTAGTTATATGTCCACACTTTTAATTAAAAAAAAAAGAAAAGACAATAGATTTTGTGATATTTCAAAATTACTAATTTAGCAACATGTCTTTCCTGGGAGAAAAATACTGGATCATAACTCAATTTCATCTTCATTATTGAACTATTAAACTTTTAGTTGAACCGGTATATAGAGAATATGACATTCAAACAGCTTATGGAGATTAAGCATAGACCCATTCCTTTTTATTATTTGTAATAATTATTAGTAGTACATATATAATGATAATTATTTCAAAGGCATTTAAAATAAAATGCAATTTAATTAAAGATACCTGAGAACACGAAGGCTGGTTAACGAGATGAGTTCAACGTTGAGCACAAAATAAGTTTTCATGAGTAGGTTTCCCAGCGAGGGTGGTTAGTGGAGAAGTCAGTAGTCAGCTGGAAAACCCAAATTGATAGAAAAGAAAGGAGAGACAATTAAGCCAAAATATTACCTCATCAATACATCGGATTCAGAAAAAAGGTAACCAAGTTGAGTTCCTGACGTTGATCATTGGGTAGGTATTGCTTCTGTCTCTCTCTAGGGACTCCTTTATGTGGAAATGCCAGGGTAGGATGCACTTAGAGTCCTTGGTTTCATCCAAGAAAGAATTTAACACTTTATTATAAGTTTCACATAAGAAAAGTTTATTTGCAAACAAGGAAAATTAAAGCAAGGAAAGAAAAAGCACTTTGTCTCTAAAGAGTGGGCAACTGAAAGAAGCTTGCTGCAAATGTAGTCTCCCTGGCAGGAGTTCACAGGAGAGAATAAGCAAAAGGGACGGAGTCTAATATTGTTCCATTGGGGGAACTAAAAGGGAGAGAAGGAGAGGGGTTCATGCCTGGAGGAAGACAGCCAGCAGTAGAGTCCAAAGCTGCTTCATTTGAGCAGTCAGAGATAGAAGCTTTCAAACTGTTCTTCAGTCTCTTGAGGGTCCTGAATAGATGGGGCGTTTTGCACAATCAACAATTGATGGTGACCATGACCTAGAGTCTTAGGAGATGCACTTGTTTTCTGAGGCTTTATTGTTGTTTCCAAGATACCTGGAGAAAAGCTAAAGATACGTGTTATTCCCAATTCCCCCTTTTCCTGGTGTGGGATGATAGATCTTTTGAACTTTAAATAGTCTCTGAGAGGATATGTACAAGTCTATGCTATGAGGTTGTCCTAAATAAAATTCTCCAACCTGCTCTTTTTAGACATCAGTTTCATCTCCATCTAACATGCTGCAGATCATCCAGACACAGAGCAAAGTCATCAATATTCAGGATCCATTCCACAGATCACTTTTCATACACTTTCCAGAACTATATATATTTCTCTTGATGGTGATGAAATTTGAGCACTTCTTGGTCATCTGCCAACACCTGTGAGGAGGAAATAGGACTCAGCATAAGGAAGGAATAAGCCTCAGGAAATAAGCCTCCATTTAACTTACTATCTTGCCAACCCAAGCCCCAAGCTATAAATAACTTCTGCTAATCATAACCACCAACTTACCTGCCCTGATCTTACTAAACAGAAACCAGCAATGGAAAAATTCTAGAGACCCACCTTAGCCTTACTCTATCCTACCTTGGAAACCCCTGCTTATAAAATCTGTTATTTACTCCTGTTCAGGGAAACTTCTTTGGAGACCATTCCACTGGTGGCTGCTGGGCATTCAAAAAAGCCTTTCAGCTATTCCCAAGTGCATGCATCCTGTTGCTTTCCACTGGCAGAAACACCTGAGTTACAGTCATCATGAAATCCTATCTCTATGTCCAGTAACTCCTGCTGAGCTGGCTCATGAACATGCTGGAGTCCTGCCTGAGCATTTAAATGTGCTGGAAATTTCTGTGTGGTCATCCCTGAGGTCCTCAACCTCACCTCTTCAGACACTTGCATCAATAGCATCATGTTATATATTGTGACTGGTGTCCTGTGCTTTCTATCCTCTTGCCTGGATTCTTTTTTCTTATTCGCAGATTGATTCTTATG
>RJWH01010209.1:0-18027 GCA_004363575.1 Solenodon paradoxus
AGTATTGTTAACTTGTGCTTGGTTGGATTTTTGATGCAGGACATACAGATATGGTAGACTTTATGCTTTACCTTTAAAGTAAAAATGTACACAATGAAGATTCTATAATGGAAAACCTGTCTTCATAGGAAGAGGCCCACACACAGCTGTATGGACTCATGCAGCAGGCAGCATGCTTCTGCACTGACAAAGAATGATAAGGAAGGTTTTTATAAGCAATTGAAAATGTCAACAATAAAATGGAGTCTGGTGTGACCTGTCTGTCCTGGCTGCAACACTCGGGGACACAGACTCGGAAGGCAGTTCTGTCTTCTCCCAGCCTGCTCTCACATTAATTTTTCTGTCGGTGCCTTTGAAGAGCAGCAACAGAGACAGTCTTTCTTTTCTTGTCCTCTTTACTAATTCTACATTTCACATTAGAATATAACCCCACTTAATGGCTTCTCAGGGGAGATAGCTCTAGATGGATGCATTTATTGATAGAGTAAGTCAAATGGAAAGTTAATCTAATATACATTTAAGTGGAAAGAATAAGAATGGACATATTCATTATTTCTATTTATCTCCAAGCCAGCTAAGCTGATGTTATTTTGAGATCTCTCCAATGGAATGTTGTTTTTTTAATAAGTATTAAATAAAATGGAGCCTGCATCATAATTTAATGTTTCTGCTAATGTGCTCCTTGATTCTAATCTACAATAAATTCATTGCAATTAAGTGGTAGAATAATTTAATGTGATTCTGCCTGTCTGAGTCTATTATCATTTGTCCGTAAGAAGCTGTCCGGAAAATACCAAGAGCGTATATCACTGACCAGCAAATAGATTTGCTTCCTCAGCAAAGTGTAATATGTAATTCAGTTTCATTATCTGTAAATGTAAGATCACATTAAATAGACAGAAAATAATCTTTGTGTTCAGGAGCAACTGAATTTCCACTATCAAAATATGTCCAGTCTCCACCACAGAACAATTCTTTATTTAGAAAAACAGGAGAAAAGTGCTGTTTTTTATCAGAAGTGCCCCTTTGCATCGCTTCCATTCTAGCTGGTGCTCCAGGGCTCCCTCCCTCTTTGTAGCTCGTGGGGCCGTTGTTGGCCCCCTTCCCTCAGCTAGTTTGATGAACACTGACATCCTAGAGACCATTTTAAACTCTAGCAATTTATGAGTTACTAAAAGCAGATACAATGATGTCTTATCATAACAGCACTTTATTCAAAAGACTTTCCTTTGATTCAAGAATGCTCAGGTGGAAGGAGACTTACAAAATCTGTCTTTGCCCCTGCTTACCCACTAACAGCATTGAGGTCATGAGTCAGTAAATACCTTTCTCATGTGTGGAAACTAACTGAACAGTGAGCACGTGGTTCTTTCTCTTGGTTGCCTCTTCATGACTTAACTGACCAGTACATTTTACTTGTCCTTAGCAATTGTCCTGCAAAATAGAAAACCAGCAAAGGCCTCTCTTCCCCTAAAGACTGGCCACCTTGGGGGAGCCTCGGGGCCTCAAAGGGCCATGACCAGGGGCCCCAGGCATGGTTCTCAGCAGCAGCTCGACTTGCGATGATTTTCTCCAAGATGCGCAGACTCACCTCTTCCTGTTGCCCCCAACTTCGACAGTCCCCAGACCCCATACTGGCCCATCGCCATACCAGGTGATGCATCCAACGGGAACTCATGGAGCGCCATGCTGAGCCCTTGTACTGCTACCTGGAGAAACGCATCCCTGCTTTGGAAATCAGGCTTCCTTCAGAGAGCTCATTTAAAACTCTACACAGGTGCTGGAAGGAGAAAGACAGGCACTGCAGACTCCCATCACATTATCCACCCAGACTGTTTCATGAACAGCTCCTGTGTGCCAGGCCCTGAAACGGGTGCTGGAGGGCAGGACAGCAGCACTTGTGGTGGACACAGCCCAGCCCTCACCATGTGTGAGGGAGGAGAGCATTCAAAAGTAAACAGATAAACAGTATAATTGCAGATGTGCCAAGTTTCCTGAAGGAAACTGTCAAGGTGAAGAAAGAAAGGCCAACAGAGCCCCCTACAGAGGGTCTTCTCTCTAAGGAAATAACATCTGAGCTGAAAGCTGAAACTCAAACTGAGTGAAATCAAGAAGACTAGCAATTTCAATAGAAGCAAAAAGAATCAAATGCCTTGGAATATACTTAACTCAGGAGTTAAACAGCTATATAATGAAAATTATAAGTTTTTCTTAAAGGAAACAGATGAGATACAAAGAGATAGAAAGACATCCCCTGCTCATGGCTGGGAAGAGTTAACATTGCTAAAAATGATCATCTTACCTAAAGCAATATGCAGGTTTAATATGATCCCCATCAGAATCCCACTGGAATTTTTTAAGGAAATTAAACAAAGTATTTTAAAATCTGTATGGAATTCATAAAGATCCTGAATAGTCAAAGCAGTCATGAGAAAAAAGGACAAAAACAGAGGTGTCATACTCCCAGGTAATGAGCTATACTACAGAGCAATAGTGATCCAAACTGTATGGTACTGAAATAAAATCAGCGACACATATCTGTGGAATAGAAGTGAATCACCATCAGAAATAACCTCACATATGTAATTGCCCCTTAATTTATGATGGAGGAGTCAGGAGCATACAATGGATAAAGAAAAGTCTTTTCAATAAATGGTGTTTGGAAAACTGGAAAACTATGCAAAAAGAATGAATCTAGACCACTTCTCTAACACTATACACAATAGTAATGCAAAAGTGCACCCTGGTGGAGCAGCGTTTGGGTCAATAACCTCCGAAGGAGTCCAGGCTACTTACCCCTGGGTTTGAGTCCTGACTCAGTGTGAACAACTAAAAAAAACTAAAATGAAAAACTTCTTCCTCCTCTCTCTTCCTGCCTGCCTACTTGCTTTCATTCTTGTCTGTACCTTTCCTTTAAAAAATAGGTAAAAGAAAAAGAAAGAAAGCATTAGGTCTACTCATACCAGAGCATGGAATGTCTACGTTGGCTCGCCGTCTAGTAGAGATGCTTACCAGTGACCCATGGAAGGTTTGCAGGAAGGAAACAGAGGTGCCAAAGGTAAGAAATATCAAAGGTCCACCACAGAGGCCATTAACATGAATCAGAACAGACATTTGCAAGTGCTTTTGCCAGACAAAATGGCAGAACCCAGCAGAGATGAGCACATCAATCGCCTGAAGCTGTGCAGTCATGGAACAAGTAAATGAGCAGAAGGAGGAAGGAAATGCCCAGAAGACAAAAAGGGTGGAGCTGTTCAAATGAGCCCTTTAGAGTGGCTCAGAATGAGAAAGCAGATGATGGTGACACCATTAGTCATAAAACTGGATAATGCATGTCATTTGATGAGTGTGGACACAATGCACTATAACTCCATCACCACCATCAAGCGGTGCATTGCATCTGCAGGCTGTTTGGAATCTCAATGACACCTCAGTAACACTAATGTATATGCCTAAGGATCATTATTTATTCATTCCTGTCTACCAAGCAACTGGTTGTTGAAGCAAAGTCATAAACCAGAAACTGTGTATTGAAACTGTGCGGGGGTTTCATGATGTCTTTTGAATAACATTTTTGTACTATATCTTTGTTAAAAACTATTCCACTATTAAATATTCATTTTCTTCTTAAATCTGCTACACTATTAAAATATAAATACTCCTTGTGTGTGATGCTGGCAATGTAAATATGACCAGTCATCCACACATGTAACAATTCTATAAAGGAATTTACATAAGAAAAGTTGACAACAATTCTCATCCTCTTTCCCTGGAGCTGTTTTATTGTGTATGATGGAATGGATGGATAAAAAGCTATAAGATCTGTGGGTGTCTCTCAGGGTGGAAATCAGAGGCTCCTGCCAAGAAGGATGAGCTACCTGGAAACAGTCTCAGAAATGTCTTAGAACTAGCAATGAGCATGAATATTCATAATAATAATTCATAATAATATAAAAATAAAAAATGACATGTTCGGTCATTGAATCTTTGTAGAATTTGACTCATTTGATAGTAAAGAACCAAATTAAGCATACCCATTATTTACCATTTTGAATTGCATCTCCCTAAATTTACATTTTAATGTATTAAACCTAGCAAGCTATCTCCTCCACACTGAAGGAGAATAACAAAGTTGGAAGACCGACACTATCCAAATTCATTTTATAAACTCCATGATATATTGGTGAATGAACAGACAAATAGACCAGTGGAATAAAGAAAAGTTCCCAGGAATAGATCGATGTAGATATAATCAGTGGATCTTTGACAGTGGAACAAAGGAAATACAATAGAGCAAAGATAATCTTCAAAAAATATTATTCAAGATACACACCTTACACCTTTAACAAAGATTAACTAAAAATGAACCATACACTAAAACAGAAAATACAAAACTACAAAACCCTCAGAAGATATAGGAGAAAACCTAGATGACTTTGGATATGGCAATGACATTTTAGATACATTACCAAAGGCACATTCCATGACAGGAATACTTGATAAGCTGACCTTCATCTAAAGTAAACACTTTTCTGCAAAAGACAACGTCAAGAGAATGAGAAGCCACAAGCTAAGTGTCTGTCTATTTTCAATACACATTTGATGAAGAAATGTTCTCCAAAATAAATAAAGAACTGTTAAAAATCAACAATAAGAAAACAAAGAGTTCGATTAGAAAATGGGCCAAAGACAATTCACCAAAGAAGATACACTGATGGTAAATAAACCTATGAAAATATGCTCCACATCATTTATTTTCAGGGAAATGCAGTCGGTCTGGATCTAGGTTAATGACAGCACCGACGACAGTAAGGATATGGGACAACCACTGGAGCTCATTCACTGAGGCGGCAATGCTCACTGATTCAATCACTTTGGAAAAATTTTGGTGGCTGCGCACAAAGTTAAATATATTCTTACCATATGATTTAGAAAAATACGTTGCACATCGGCTATTTAGTTGTTAGTAGCTATTTATTCCTTGTATTCTACTCTCACGCCTATAACTATTTCCAGTTATTAATTGTGCCTTAACAAAACATGCATATCTTGAGTACTCATTTATGTCTGACATGTTCTTCGTATTATTTAAATAGCTTAACACTGGGAATTATATCAATGCATTTAAGTAACTAAATAGAGCACCACTTTTATATTAATTGGTGTGGATACAACAAAGTTTTAAATGAGAAAATTATGTTGACTATGGCCCTAATTAAATATAAGTATTCTGTCTAGAAAAATATTGATAGTTTATGGGGAATGGAATTAGAGTGATGTTTTTTCTTCCTCTTTATGATGTTTTGGATTAAGGAAGATGCAACTACCAAATCTATATACTATTTGGGCAAGTCAATCAATAGAAGTTCTAGGTTTAAGGAGGTTAAAATAAGAATCTTTAAACTACTAACACACATAATGAAATCAAGAGATGATAGGTTGGTAGATATAGACAGACATAGATAAGTAGATTACACAGAGAGAAAAAAGAAAGACACACACATACACACACACACACTATATATGTGTGTGTGTGTATGTGTATATATATATAAAAATTCATTTCTTGGATATTTTCAAAGCTATTGCAGTAAGTACAGTAGTGCATTATTTTTGAATTCTCATAGCTCCAGACCCTCTTTTACAGCCAATCAGGCCTGGTCTACCCAGGGTAGTCTCCTTTGTGATCAACTGATTAAGGACATTAATTACATTTGCAAAATTATTCACCATTGCTATACAGTGGGAGCAGCAGTCACACTCATGTCTTCTGCACTCAGTAAAAGGGAGGAGATTTTACAGGGAGTGTGCATCTAGTACGGAGATGATCTTAGTATTCTGCCTACCATGGCTTCCCAACAGGGTTGTTGAGATTTAAATGTGACTAGATGAGAAAAAGTATGCAACTGCCCAGCCACCATCTCTTTCCTTTTGGTCTCTCTTGTCCTAGTCTTGAGAGGCCTCTTCATGCAGTGGCTTAGCCGTGCTGACCCCAGCAGTTGTCTGGATGCTGGCAGCAAGCAGGGCCTGCAGCAGACAGTAAGGCCCTCTCCTGGAGAAGACTGTGGGATGAACAAAATGGCCAAGGCCTGGTGTGACACTGGGTCAACTGTCTACCCACACAGATTGCCTGAGATCCAGCACTACCCACCCGCAAACACCACCCCAGGAGGAACGGAGTTGTGTCTTGTGGTTTTCTGGGTGGACAGCTCAAGGCCACAGTTGCTGCTCTATCTTTAGGAGTCTCTCAATAACTTGCTAGGTTATGTAATATGTGACTAAGTCTCTTTTTCCATAATAAATGTTCTTCAAAGAAATTTTTAACTCAAGTAATTTGATAAATTCATTACAACCATTTGAAAGCCTAAAAATTCTTGAATATAGGTCAAACCCACGGGAGTAAAAAGGGACCAGCCACAGCGGTGTGAATGGGGTTCACTGCTAGTCTTAACTGAAAACACTATTGACTTGCACTCCCTCATTGAGCATAGAGCAGCTCTCAGCTTAGATCCATACCTTTTATTTTGAATCACATAGGAGTTCTACAGACTTTGTATCTTCTTAACACTGCGGTGTCCTCACTGACCAAACTGTCAGCAGCAATAGACACCGGACTCGGGAACTTCACTCTGTGGAGAGCAATCTTTTCCCAGATACCTACAGTCTCACACTTGGTGGAGAGGGTCCCTGACCTGGGTCCCAGTCTTGCTTTTCTTTTTCCAGGACTGCCCGAAAATCCTCTAGTGCCTCTGTGTATCAGTTTCTGCATTGTCATTCCAACAATGATGAGTGGAATTGCATTCAACAGGAATTACAATCCCCACTTTATAAGTGATCATGTGTCCTTAGAGAATCTGCCCCATCCAGTGGCCATGCTGGGATCGAATCCAGGTCCTCCTCCCTCCCGCCTGGAAGTTGGGTAGGGTACTGTCATGGCCCTTTTCACAGACTGACTAAATTGGAAATCCATTCCACATGAGAGTGGAGCAATCCATTCTAAATTTCACACGAGACATCCGATGTGCAAAGTGAAGTAGGTGGGTAGAGCTTAGGGTATTATTTATGCTTTATAAAATGATGACGATGTTTTATAGACTTGATTGAATCCTCCTGAAGAAGAGGGTGCTAAAGATTAAAGAATGAACCCTACTCAGAGAGACACCCTCCAGCGACACAATGACAAAATACTTGGATAAAGTTTTCTCCCATTTTGTCTACACACAAGCACAACGATTGTAACAAAATAAAACAGCAGCCACTTAGAACTCCTGACAGTTTTGCAGAGGTTTTCCTATAATACACATGAATAAATGCTTCCTATTTCCACTTAATCCAAGATCTGTCAGCAATCCTCGAATTTAAAATAAATCTACAAATCTCTTAGGCTCTTTATCCTAATGAAATTCATGGCTTTGCCTGATTTGAGTGGGCTGAAATGTTCTCAAGCACGCTGGCTCTTGATTATTCTAAAGTCCTTTGGTTTTTGCTATCATCTACATAATTTAGCAGTGGGTTATCTTGTATTATAATTGATTTATATTGTTCTCTAATTGATTTCTGAGTCTTATCGCTAAAACCACACCAAAAATCTCTCCAGCAGCTTAAAAAGACTGTCACAAAATTTCTCTTTTCAAGTAGAAAGAGCTTATAAGCAAATTCTACCAACCTCTCCAACTTGCCTGGGTCACTGCAGAGAGGAGAAGGCTTAGTGCAGACCAGGGAAGAGTAGCCTGGGGTTTCCTTATTCTAACTCCTGTCCAGAGAATTCTAGGATCAATGGTGATGCATTTGTACGTTTGTAACTAAAATGCTGATTTAGTCAGCCCATATTGCCAGCTCTGGGAGAAAGTCCTCTCTCTGTGTGTTCTTCCCTTACCACTTTATTTCCAAAGCCTCAAGATTTTCGAACAGGCCCTTTAAAGTTCAGCACTCATTCACTTTTGGTGTGTGTCCCAAGATACAGCAGGAGCAGTCCACAAGATTTGCTGCTGTCTCACAACAGACATTTGTGATCTGACCATGTGGGAAGCAGGAAATGACCGGACTCTCACATGTCCACTCCGGCCTCTTGCAGACACACAGTCTGTGTCACTCACGTGTCCCCTTGGGTCCAGGCTCCCTGCTCTGGTCCACTGAGACTTTCTGGGGCAAATCACCTACCACCTTCTGACCAACCCAGCCAAGGAGACACTGGCTGGAGTGAGTCAGGGGAACGAGCACTCAGGCCCCGGAAGGACAAGCGCAGAGACCACTGGGGTTTGGGAATTGAGGCCCAGTAGACAGCGTCCCAGGGAAGAGTCTCAGAAATCTTTGCCCTGGATTCTCTCTCCCAATCAGGGTTCACAGAGTAGAAGAGAGAGGTCTGCTTGGTCTCCTGGGGTTGCAAGGCCTGTATTGCAGGGGCCTCTTGTGGGCAGAGCAACCTGATCCATATTCTTTCTGTGTATGAAGTAGGGGAAATAAGGTTACTAATTCTTCCATGATTTTCTGGGAATGGCCTATTTTTATGACGGAAAGTCTTACATCCTAGAAACTGCCTCAGTCTCGTGAAAAAGTGGGGACAGTTTTTCACCCACAAAAGAGCTTTTTTTAAAAAAAAAATGGAGAATTACTACCAAAGACAGAAGGTGTTATTACCAGAAATGAAATATGAGGCTGACCAACGAAAAATAATAAACACTGATAATAGCCCTCTCTGGTTACCCGCTGTGGTATTTAGTATGCATTGAACTGGGCCCCTGGTGTGAGAAACGCAGCAGAGTAAGAGATCAGACGTGTGGAGGTAGCTCTCCATCTTCGTCTACGAGACCGGAGCTACTTCTGTTTGGTTATTTATTCATCTCTGTTTACTGAGATAACTTTATTTGAAAAATAAAAGAAGCCCATACATGCGGGATCACCATTTGTCAACTATATGCCAACACGCCCTGCCCGCCACCAAGCTACCCAAAGTCCTCCCCACTGTCCATTGGACCCCTGCACCTCCTGCTCCCACCTCCCACCCCTTCCCCACTGGTGAGCTCTGAGGGTGGTTTTGCATCATCTATTCATTTATTTTGCCTCTTTGTATTCCACACACGAGTGCCATCATCCAGTATTTGTCCTTCTCCTGACTTATCTCACCCAGCATCATCCTTTCTAGGTCCATCAATGTTGTTGCAAGACAGGACCCCATCTTTTTTAGGGCTGTGTAGTATTCCACTGTGTATATGGGCCACATATGCTTTATCCATTCATCTGATGATGGGCACTTAGGGAATTTCCAGTTCTTTGCTGTTGGCAATAATGCTGTGATAAACAGGGATGCCTAAATCTCTGTGAATTGATGTTTTTGTGTATTTTGGGGTAAACACCAGAAGTGGGATGATGGGATCATATATAAGCTCCATACTCAAATTTTTGAGGACTCTGTATACTGCTTTCCCTACAAGTTGCTTCGCCTTACCATCCTGGGCAATTTTAAATGAAGGACTTCATTACTCACCAATGTCACAGCACTGTCATTATCTCCTTCCTTGGCTCCTTCTTTATGCATTTCTTTCTGATTTCAAATGAATTTACTTCTAAGCATGAGTAGAAGACAACATGTACCTGCCCCATGTGGGCCACAGTTTGCTGCTGACAAATTCAGGTTCTACAAACTATAGTCATGCATTGACATGACACCAGATATAGAAAGTCCCCTGGAGTGAGAAATACGACCACATCTCTGGGCACATGGGTTTGAGGGGCTCTCACCATGGAGTCAGTTACCTTTGCTGAGAATCATGGTCAAAGACTATACTTCCCATTTCCTGCACACCTCCCTCCAGTGAGTGCCCAGGCGACCAGAGGTCAGGTCTTTGAAAATCTGCCTCCTTTCCTATGGGCTTAGTGAACTGGACAATGGCCATTCTCTTTCTCTTAGTGCAGTCTGTGAATGGGAAGTGCTGTGTATATATCTTACATGATTAAATGTAATTTATGCACTGTGATCCTAATGAAGAGGTGGCTTATGTTTACATTTCATCAGAATCCTTACTTCCATGACTTCATCACTAGGAATCTTGTACTTTAAATGTGCAACTCGAAGCAGTCACACCAGGGACACCTGAAACCAGGATTGTCCAAGTCTAGTAGCATTTCTGTCCTGTGTTTGTTGCATGAACCACATTTTAATTTAACCACATTTTCCTTTCTGCCACCCTAGGAAGCCAGTTACACAGATATTTGTTCATCATCAGCTCCAGTCTAGATTCTTGGTTATTTTGGGGTATGCTAAGGCAAAATGCATATGGCTGGTTTCCTGGAAAAGTATGCGCCCTATCTACCATTTGGATGTCTTAGCAGATTTAGGCATGATGGCTGATGGGTCCTCTCAGGGATAGTCTTAATTTCCTTCAGTTGTCATGTCCTTGAAATAATGTTTGAATTGACTTTGGTGAATTCTCTGTATCTTCCAGAAATGCTGGCTATTTTTAAAAGATATGGATTTATAGTGATAAAAACTTGCAAGAGACTGTAATGCAAACTGTACTTTTCAGCTTCTATATTTATCGAGGAAGCATTTCTGCAGGCTAGAATGTTAAGGATGGGAATCATAGATCATTGCTTCACTATATGTTACTGTGAAATTTCTTGTGGGTCTAGCCTGTGCTGTCTAGTCTGCAGTCTGCATTTCTTTGTGAAATTGTTTTTGAGTTTTGTACAACAGCTTTGTGGAATTACATGTTTTCTGCCAAATGTGTGATGTGTTTCATCTTAGGAAAGTATTAGCAGCAACTGTCAATCTGGGATGCCTGCATTTAAAAAGGCATTAAAAATAAAAGCATGTTCTAGTCTCTAAGGCTTTTACTTAATTCCAACTATTAGCATGTTTAATTGAAAAGAGAATTTGAAGCTGAATCAAGCAGTGTAAAGCTTAAGAGATTCTGGCATTAGTTTGAGTGTTGCTTTATAATTATAACGTGGACTGTTTAAAAAAGTAACCTCACAATGATGTTACGACAAGTAGATTACAATAAATCAGTCTCTCTATTATATGTCCTTATTATTTAGTACTAAAATTTTCTCTGGAGTCTTGTAAATGAAACACAAAATTTCATTAAAGAGTGTAATAAATAAAAGATAACTTAGCTAGCATTTTGTTAACATATCACCTCATTACATGTCCTACCTTCAGTTAAGATGTTTGGAAAAATCAGGAAGAATAGAATCACTACTCTCTTTTATTTGAACAAATTAAAATTTAAATAATTAGAGATATTCTGTAATTACTGATACTAAATATTCTTTCTTCCATCATCCACCTTCTCCTACTTCCATTTTCCTGTCTCCTTCTCTCTCCCTCTATCTCTCTTCACCCCCACACTCTCCTTCTCTCCTGCAAATTTGGAAAATATTAGGTATGATCAACTAGCAAGATATTATCTTGCTTCACTCATTCCACTAAAAAAGACAAATATGAGGCCTTGGGTAAGTAAAGCAACTTTTTATAATCACCTACATTTAAACTGAGAAAGTGTCATTTTTATCATAACTTGATATTTATTTGTGGTAAACCATCATAAAATAAACTGAAAGTTTATTATGTGAAAAAAGTAGCAATGCTCAACTTGTATACAGAATTTGTGTTTCTGAAAATGAAAAGCATATGTCTTGATATATTGATTATAGTTTTTTTATCTTTCATGTATATCTATATGAGGAAAATAGCATTTTAAGAGTTCTACTTTGTTGAGAATTAAATATTCATTTTATAAACTATAAATTAATGATATACACATATGATATGAATAGAGAAGAAAGGGGAATTTGGATTTTAGTCAAAATCCAAAGATTTAATCTTACCAGAATATATGAGAAAGATTACTAACTGGTGGTTTTCTTTGACAGATTAAAGGCTGTGATATAGAGACGTATAGGACCTGACTGTGCAGATCTGGTCTCTGTCACAGCGGTCCCCTCATTCTGAAGATGCTCTGAGTGATATGACTGATTGCAAAAAGTATTATCTGATGGGGCTACACTGCTGTGTTGAGCTGCATCAAAAGATATGGATATTTTCCTCATTCTTCATTTGTTTACTCTTTATCCTTTGAAAATTACCATAAATAATCCTCTTATTCAAAGACATCTTAAAAAGTCAAGCCATTTTAACCTTTCACGCAGCATCTCAAAATGCTATCAAAGTGAAAAATAGCTGGTCTCTTCCTTGTAGCACAAATAAAAATAAGTCATTGGGAAAAATACAATAAGTTTTGTCATTGGAAATCCATATCAGAGCTGTGTTTTAATAATACACTTGACTAGGTTTTCTGAAATAATATAGAGGTCAATAATTACTTGAGGGGCTTGTTTTATAAATATGATTTCTCAAGAACTCTTGTTAGAAATAGAAATAGTATCAATTACAAAGCAAAATAATTATGTAATTGTCGCTAGTTAAAATCCGTCTCATTTGCTACAAGTGTAATGGAGGGAAATGTTTTTAAAGAGATTCTGATTTAACAGTGTTACTTTCATTTCACACTGTAGTTTAAAGTAGATTAATATCAGTGAATAGAGACAATTTTACTGAACATCTGCTAAAATATATTAGGTGAGTTTTCTCACTTCTGTTAGTATGTACAGTGGGGGTATCATTTTATAATACTTGGATGAGTTACTGTAGGGTATAAATGAGTTGATATGTTATAATAATATTAGTTAGTACTAATATAATCCGAGTATGTGTTGTAAATAACTGCACACTAATTGCACTTATCATAGCATATGAATCTTTTTTATATCATTGCTTCAGTATCCTTTGTATATATACCTGATTGCTTTTCAAAATAGATTCATAGATTTACATGCAAGGACAAAATTAGTGGATCAAAAATGCAAAAAAATTAGGCACCTGGATAAATATGCAATTTTATTAAAAATATTTATATATATCTCAATGTAATCTGTCTGTATATCTCTATAATTCCATTGTTCTTTAGTCTCCCTAAAATCTCTTTATTTTAATATTGTGTTTGTATGTAAGTAAAATTATTTCTTATTCTTTTAATTTTCAGAAGGTGTTTCCTAATAACTGTATCACGTGGATGAATTTAATATAATGTTCAGAATACCTTGGTTCCATGGTGGTAAGACAAAGTAAGCCACAATGGGTCACCTAACAGGTGGAAGTATGCCTTCTGTAGGTCTAGACTCATTTTAGGTCAGTAATCTATCAGTGGGGAGAAGCAGGCGATGTGAGGCCTCTCCTCTCCTGGCTGCCTACAGCCCACACCCAGCTCAAGGCCATTGTCAGCACTTTGATTCTTGAGTTCATGACACTGTCTTCACAATTGCTCTATGAGATAAGATCTCCTTTTTACCGTAGACGAGCATATCCGGTTTCTATGCAAGCTGGTTAGATGACAAGACGCTCAAATGGCCTGGACATACGTGCGAGAGCCGAGTCGTTTTTGGTTTCCAAATGTCTGCACTTTGGTGGGTTCCTCTGAGAGAAGCCAGGGGTCTGTATCCAAAGACAGAGCTGTAGAAACAAAGACTCCCTAAAGGGAGCGAAGACCAGCTCCTCCGAGCTTCCTCTAGCGAGGGAGTCTGTCACTGCCACTTGAGCGGGTCAGAAATGTTTCCTAGAGGAAAAAAGGGGAGTTCAGGCGCGTCCTGCTTGGAGGGTGTTGGTGGGGAGGCTGCTGTGGGCGGAGCAAAGGGCCCATCCAGGCCACTGGTTATGGGCCCACAGCTGAAGTTCTCTGGTTAGTCCTACTGCGGAAAGAAGTGAACACAAATCAAGGGCCTGTCATTTATTAATCCAGCCCTGGATGTTTGGGGCCCGTTGTCTCAAGGGTTATTATTTGGTTTAATGGATGGGTCACAAGAAATAGTGGTCTGACTTCCTGACTTACGGGGCGCAGGCTGGCGCCCTGGGCAGGGACTGTAAATACAGGTTGGGTTCCCGGGCTGGTTGCTGCAGATGGTGGGTGAGATTTACGTCTCTGTGTGGTCTGGCTGTGTCTGCTTGTTGCTTTGGTCTCTAAGCCTGAAGACTGTGCGCTTCCACAAAACGCAGAAATGGCACCTCACACATATGCTGTAAGCTGCAGGTTTTATGATCATGCTCCCATGCCTCCACGGCTGCTCCAAGGAATGTCTTACTTCATTTCTTTAAGAGAAATGAAGGCAGGCAGCCAGCAAAGAGAGGGGAGAAAAGAGCATTTTATTTTATTTGCATGTTAATTTTACTCGCACCCCTTATGCCAGGCTCTCCATCACTAACCCGGACTTGGGCTGTAACTAACCTTGGACTCTA
Source organism: Solenodon paradoxus (assembly GCA_004363575.1). Lineage (NCBI taxonomy): Eukaryota > Metazoa > Chordata > Mammalia > Eulipotyphla > Solenodontidae > Solenodon > Solenodon paradoxus. The sequence goes on from RJWH01010209.1 coordinate 14,291, forward strand.
TGTGGACAATTCTCCAAGCACAGGCTTAACTCTGAGCCACCAGGACGCACCCCACAGTTGTTAGACTTTCACCATTGATCATCTAAGAATTTAGAACTTCTTTCACCCTCGTTTGAACACATTGCCCTGGAGATATGATTATCCAGTGAGCGCTCATTGTTAATCTTTTTTCAGTTTATGGAAAAGGAAAAAAATACAAATGGTGCGTTGAGTGAGAATGTGAAAGGGTGGCCGACAAAATTTTCTCTTCCTTTCCAGACTTGATGAATTTCACGGGTGAGCTTTCAGTTCAAAACAAGAAGATCTCAGATTTTGTCAATGAAGAGAGACTGAATTTCTAGTGTAATAAAAGAAATAAGGTTGATTTGTGTGTTCCAACCGACATTCCCCCCCACCACCTGAAATTCCTAATGCCCTTACATATATAATTCATAGATTTCCCAACTACGGAAATAGTTGCTCATTACTCCTTTGACTAGCTGCCATGCAATGAGTTTTGTCCACATCAAGGATGCCTTGAAGCTCACAAGTTTGGAATCTTGACAAAATATTTGACCCCAAGTCTTGATGGTGCTCATTATTGCCTTGTTATAGTCTTTGTTTCCAAGAGCTATGTCTTTAAAGAAGGCATTTCAGTGTAGGCTAAGCTTTCCGGACCTATGGGAGAGATGTGGCAGTGACCTCACGCTGACCTCCCCGAGCTGGGAGCCTGCTTTAGGAACATGATTAAATAGAACTTCTCCCCAAACCCTTTCCAGACTCCCGTTAGACACCAGATACAAGTGCATGAATTATTTTCCAATCCTGACTCAACTATATAATGACTTGGAGTCTATGCTGCTTTCTTTTCTAAGACAGAATGTTTCTACCTGTAATAGCTGCATGTTGAAAGGTATAATGTGTGTTTTCCAAGATCCAAGGAAAGATCATGGCATTTTGTGTGGCAGCTACCTGAGAGAAATCGTTGTTTCTTCTGGGTGAGCATGCAAGTCACATTTTGCTCTTAAGTATATTGATGGTAGCTCATGTAACGGACTTGTAAACTCCACTGGCGATACCTTTCCTAGAGCTTTTCCCTGATCAAAACATTCATCTATGAGATAAATTCAGCAAGAAAGCCAGTGTGAGAGGTGGCGTGGATTGCTGAAGCAGGCAGAGGAGAAATACCCTGGATGTGAATTGCAGGTGTGAGCAGGAATCGGTCTACTGAATTATGGACCCAAATGAACCAGCACCAGAAAGTAGCTGCAAAGTTATTCTGCAAGGGGCGACATGATGGCAAACATTTCGTGGTGATCTAATTACCCAAGGCACAGGAGAAGAACTGGGTATTCCATTCACTTGACTTATTCAGAAAATATTTATGTAGAATGTCAACCAGCTAAAGCGCCCATCCAGACACTCACTGGAAATGATACATAGGAAAGACACTAGCTCATTACAAAGATAGTGTAAGCTTTTACTTTTTAATTTTTATATTTTTTAGAGATAAGTTCCAGATAGGAATGATGGTGAACAGAGGCAGGAAGAGCGAGCAGGAAGAAGCACTTTATTTACTTCACTTAGTTATTCATCTTGGTTGTTTCCTCTGGGCTGAGCTGTGAACCTGGGACCTCGGGATATACTGGGAGTGACTACTACTCAACCAGGCCATGCCAAGTGTGCACTGTTGTCATGAGTATAGCTGTGCCTGATTTTTTTTTGGGGGGGGAGGGTATTGCCAGTTAACTGTAGGATTGTCTTGCAACCACTGACTTTGAACCTATGTTTATCTTTTGAGAAGATGAGTTTCCTGGATGCAGCAGAAGGTTGGTTTATGCTTTTTAATGCATTTGACTACTCTGTGTTGTTTGATTGGTGATTCAGTCCATTTGCTTAGGGTGCAGATGGTGTGATGGTGACTAAGAGCTGACCTCGAAATAGAGTGACTTCCTTGGATTGGTCTGGTGGACCAAGATAATCACGCATGTCCTTAAAAGCTGAAGAGGACATGGGGGCATGAGACAGGGAGATGTAGCCAAGGAACGAGTGTTCAGAGAGGGTCGAAAGTGAGAGTACACAGCCCACCGTTGCTGCTCTGGAAGTGGAGGGAGGGACCATGAGTCAAGGAATGTGGGTGATCCTCTTGGAGCTGGGAAGGCAAGGAGATGGATTCTCCCCCAGAAGAGCCAGAAGGGAGCCAGGCTGCTGGCACCTGGATTTTAACTCCATGAGACCCTCCTTAGTCCTCTGGAATCCAGATCATAGGAAAATGACTGGGTTTGAACTTTGACTCCCAAGGTTGAGGTAGATGAGTACAGCAGCCATTTGGAATTAATGCAGTGAAGAAACTAAAGAAAAATGACCGTCACCATTACACCAGAGCTCTGCCTGCAGTGAGCTGGTACTGTTGCCTCTGATTCTGCCACAGAGACGACAGGAGCCTGGTTGGGGACAGGCCAGGAGGCTGGTTGTCCTGGGAACATATGTACAAAGTCATCAAATTTTCCTGATATTTTCTTCAAGTGCTATATAGTGACTTTATCAGAGTGTGTGTCTATATAGGTGTGTGTTCTGAAAACCTGTTTCAGCATTCATAAATGCCTTTAATGTACTAAGAACCTAAAATTTGGATGTGGGAGTACTTCTTGGTGGCCTGTCTGGTCATCCTTAACCATCTCCATCTTTTAGAGAACTCAGTCATCAATGTTCTTGTGTTTAGGACACTGATTTTGCTGTTGAGTTTTTAGGCAATTAAGACAAAAGTGTAGTGTGCTTTCTTTTTCTTAGCTTTGAGAATTTCCTTTCATTTTTAACTATCCACAGAACTGCAGAAAGACCTGCAGTCTCCTTTTCTTTGATATATACATACATGCATATGTATGCAAATAAGACCTGAGGTAGAAATTATCTAAATAAATGTAATAATCCATGTTAGTTTTAAAATCAATGGCTTCTTCAAGCAATGAATGAATGCAATTTTATAGTTCCCTGGCATTTAAATTCTTATGTAGAATTAAACCAGTGGGTTTATTTTACTGCTATATTGTAGTTATTTTTACATGTTTACCAAAATTTAGCATTTTCCATGTTTGATTAAAACGATTATTCTTGAACTTCTTCATATACATCCCATAAAATGGAAGCATTATCCTGTGTTTGTGGCGAGTACAAAGAGAAAGGCACTTGACTACTGCTTACCCTGCATCACTTATGGAAGTAAGGGATACAAGAGTAATAAAAGACTGTGCTTATAATGCTGATAAGGCATGATTGGTGAAACCAGTTTTATGAAAATTTTAGAAACAAGTTCCATTCTATTATCTTCATGAAAATTGATGTGAACCATGCATAGTTCTACCATAGCCCACTGTAGGTCTGTGTAAAGATATTTTTTAGTAGTAACTTACTGAGATGCTGAGTTCTATTTTTATCAAACTCAAGTAAGTGGATTAATTTTTCAGATATCTACACAGCCAGTGATATGAGGAAAATCAATGTACTGAGAATTTTAGAAATTATGTTGTTAGATACTATGAGCTGAATCGCATCGCCCCGTTTTCAAATACCTGTGCTGAAATCCTGTCTCATTACCTTAGAGAGAGGACCTTTAAAAAAGGTTCGATGAGCTCATTGGGGTGGGTCCTAATACATTATTGTTGCAGGTACAACGCAGCTTAAGATGTCTAAGGCAGGATGCAGATGTATGAGCAGACAATTAACTGGCAAAACCTGAGACTTCTAAGAGCAAGGACCCC
>RJWH01010210.1:0-18027 GCA_004363575.1 Solenodon paradoxus
GAGCCACACGTGGCCCAGGGCTTACCACCACTGACGCTCATCATGGTTCAGCAAGGGCAACCCGCCAGCTTGGAGATTAGGGGTTATGAGGCTGTGAGGAAAGACTGCCATGAATCAAATGATCCAATCTCATTTAATAGCTCCTATGGTCTTTCAGTCAAATTCTAACACTTGACTGGGGGCCATCCTGGAGCAAGCCAAACAGCATGTTTTCTAGGCCCAAACAGAGACTCATGAATATTGGAAATTCGTTGAAAATCCAGCACAGGATGCATGGAATTCACCTTAGAGAGCACCTACTGTACGCTCGGCACTTTACAGGGTCTGCTCATTGAATTCTGGCAGCCATACTAAGAAGGATGTAGTTTGGTCTCCATTTGGGGGATTGAGGTTCAGAGAGATTAAACCGTTTGCCCACACCAGCTAACACAGGGCAGAGCACGGATTTAAACTCAAGTCTTTCTGTGTCTGAATGCCCATTTGACCAAGTTGCCTGCCCTTACCCGGCTGGGAAGGGCTTGGAGAGAAAATCTTGGGGTTTTGTGTGTAGATGGTTTGTGGCTTCTGTTAGATTGAGGGCTGCTCAGTGAGGCTGCAATTTCATAACAGACAGCTTTATATGTGGCACAGGCATGCATCTCAGTGATACTTTGGTCAGTGATGATGAACATATTCAACAGTGCTCCCAATAGGCTCTACCATCTAGCCTAGGTGTGTAGCAGGCTGCACCAACTAGGTGTGTGCAAGTGTACATTATTACATTTGCACAATGACGAAAATGCTCAATGAAGCATTTTCTCAGAACATATCCCTGTCGTTAAACATATCCCTGTCGTTAAACATGTCTGCACTGTTCCAGTCACTATTGCTGTGTTAACCACCCCAAACTTAGTGGCATAAAACACCTGTTTTATTGTGCTCACCGATCTGTGCGTCAGAAGTTGGACAGGGCTCAATTGGGCAATTCTTTTGCTCCTCATGACATCCACTGAGATCACCTAGTGATGGGTGGACTGGGTTTAGAGGGGCCTATGTGGCTTCACTCACTTGTCTGGTGCCTTGGCAGGAACAAGTATCACCCAGAGCATCTCTCCAACACAGGAATCTCAGGGTCGTTGGACTTCTTACATGGTGACTGGTTTCCCCCACAGCAATTACCCAAGAGACTCAGGTGGATGCTGCAAGGCCCTTTCTGACCTAGCTCAGAAGTTACACAGTGTCATGAGTGCCATACTCTATCAGCTGAAATAGTCACAAGCTCACTCAGACTCCATATCATGATGAGAGGGCTATCAAAGAATTTGGAGGCCATGTTTTAAAATGGCCATAAGTATCAAGTTCCTTGTTTTAGTGAGAAATGCATAGTCAAAATACTTTAGAGGCTCTGAAAATTCAGGAACTGTATGAACAATAGAAATTCTGATATGTGATTCTGCATATCATACTTGTTTTTGATGAATTTGAGGGAGTGGCTATTTAATAAGATAAGCTGCATAAGAGCTTTTATTTGTTTATTTTGAATTTTATATTCAGGCATGATCATCAGCTATTTTGCTGACCTGCTAATTCTCCTTTGCAATTGGTGATCCTATTTGCATACGATTTGTTTATTACTTAAAAACCTTCATTCCGCTATGATCATATTTACAATATTAGTTTCTTTAAGGAAGCCTTTTCTCATTGTAGAAATCAAGTGAGATGATGATGTAGGTGGAAGACACTTTAGACATTTTAATGTTTAACATGGGAGATGATGATTCTGGTCATCTTCAATCCCGATCAAGTTACCAATGGAAACAATATGCCTTAATGAGTTTCATTTTAATGTTAATGAAAATGGGGCAGGGAGTGGTACAAACTGGAATTCAAAGAGCGTTATGAAACTAGACCTTTAGAGGTTGGTTTCTTATTCGCCATCTTTATCTCATCTGGCCTCAGAAGTGTTAAGAAGGGTCACCAATCAAATGACAATATCAGTTTCTCCTTTTTATTACAGAGAAGAAATAAGGGTTAGAGTTTTTACCTCTGCTTTCCTAAGAGTCAGGGGCAAGGGCTGGCCTGGAACATCCCTGGTCCTGCCCTTTTTCTGCAGGAACTAGATAGAGAAAATAGAGACAGGAAGGTGTAAACCCTTCGAATAGAATAGAGTCAGGCACTGGGGCCCTGATAGTCCTTTGCTCATGTGCCACAACTTACCTCAAAAAGAATGGCTTAAAATGAAGATCTGTTCTCATGATTCTGTGGGTTGGCTTCCCAGGGTACTGGCTGAGGTTACTCATACAGCTGCAATCAGCTGGGGGCTTGGCTGGGGCGGGCACACCCAACATGGCCTCCCTCACATGTCTGGCACCTCAGTTGCTGGAACTAAAATAGCTCAGGAATAGCTGGGTGTCATTTTCTCTTCCTTCATAGTCTCCTGTACCCCAGGGCCTTTCTTACTCCCAAAGTCCTCATGCTCCAGTGGGGTAATGAGACCTCTTTATGGGGCAGCTGGCTGCTAAGAGAACAAAGGCACAAGCTGGCAGGCCTCTTAAGGTCAAGTCCTGGAATTATCATGAGGTCACTTTGATTGTTTTCTATTCATCAGAGCAAGTCACGAGGCTGGTCCAGACACAAAGGCAAGGAAAATAGTCTATCACCTAATGGGAATTATTGGTGATCATATTTGGAGTCAACCCACTACGCTTCCTAACCTTAGATAAGAGACTCTGCCATCCGAGACCTCAGACCCAGCCACTTCCTAACAGGTAACATCTCAGTGTAACCATTTGTTCATCCAGCAATAATCTTAATAATAACAGTAGCTAACATTTATAGAGCACATAATATGTACCAGTCACTGTCCTAAGGACTTTACGTTGATAAAGTCATTTAATCTTCACAATAACCCTTGTCTTCGTCCATTTAGAATGACATGATGTACAAAAATACCATAGACTGGGTGACTTTCACAACAAACATTTGTTTCTCACAGCTCTGGCGGCTGGTAAGCTCAAGATCAAGGTACTGATAGATTCTGTATCCCGTAAGGATATTCTTCTTGGTTCATAGAAGTCACCTTCTCTGTGTCTATGGAAGAAGGGGGAAGGGGCTCTCTGGGGTGTCTTTTATAAGGGCATTAACCCCAGTCATGAGGGTTCCACTCACATGATCTAATAACCCCCAAGGTCCCGCCGCCGAATGGCATCTCATTGGGGATTAAGTTTCAATAAACGAATTTTAGAGAGACACAAACATTCAGTTCATACTATCTTATAAAGAGCACACTAGTATTATCCCCAATTTAGATATAGGAAAAATGAAGCACAGAGAGATTAAGTGTTTTGCCCAAGGTCACACAGGTAGTTAAGCAGCAGATGTGGAGTTCAAATCTCGGCAGATGGTTCTAGAGTCTATATTCTTACCCATTATGCTATCTTATCTCTCATTCCTTGGTGCTCTGTGTTAGGCACTCTACTGGAGTCATTTACAAGACTGAAATTCATAAAACCATTTATGGAATAGACTATCCCCCTGTATATTGCCTCTGTGTTTAACGTAGTCATCAAACCCTGATTTTAAGCTAGGCACATGATCACCTAGAAGAAAAGCTACATTTCCTAGCCTCCTTTGTAGGTAGGTGTAGCCATGTGTAAAATCTGGATTTTAAGTGGATGCAAATGGATATTGAGTGGATATAAGTGAAAGTATCACGTGGCAATTTCCAGAAATCTTAAGAGATAGCTGTCGTTTGACCATTTCTCCTTTTATTCTTCAACTCTTGCTCCTGGAACATGGATGCAATTATTGGAGCTTTAGCCACCATCAAGGATCATGAGGACAAGGTTTTCCCCTCAGGAATGGTGGAGTGGTAAACTGGAAGGAATCTGCGTTCCTAAGGTCTTCTTAGAACAGCTATTCTCATGCTAAATTGCCTACCTCTGAACTTTTACACACGAGAAAAAAAACCTTGATCACATTTAAGCTACTGCAATTTTGAGTCTCTGTTGCTTTTAGCCCAACTTAATCCCAATCAATACCGCATCTACCCCTAGGGAGCTCACAATCCACTGATGAGACAAAGCAGCACATAATTATTATCAAAGCAGAATGAATAAGTGGTCTAATCACAGAGATCACACTATAAACCAAAAATGGGGACGTGTGGCCTAAATACAGGGTTATGGGGTCATTTCAAATTCCGAGACTCTGAGTGATGCAGTCCTCCTGTTGAAATGCTGGGATTTCTAGGACATTTACATCGCTTATGGAGGCACTGTGACTACATTTTTAAATTTAGAGCTAGCCCAGAAAATAAAGGACAAACGCTGGCTGTATAACAACTTCAGAGCTAAAAAGAAAATGCCATGCGACCCTGAGAAAGGTACAAGGATTTCTGATGAAGAAATCTAATCAGGCTCATGGAAGAAAATTTAACTCGGCCTTGAATTTGAGGAAGGCACTGTAAGCAGAGAAAAGAGCAAGCGCAGAGGCCAGTCGGGTGTGGAAATGTATGGCAAGCTTGTAGAAGAGTCCGTATGGCCAGGCTGGAGACCAAATTGAAGAATCTTCTTCAGTGGGGAGGATCAGGCTGTTTGTCCCCGTCCTCTGCCATGCCTTAGGCAGTGCAATGAGTCTGGGATGATTGGCACGTGATGCGTGTTATGGCTTCATGTAGCTTTTATCATCCTGAGTCAATTTTCGTAGGTGCTGGGGGATAGGATCTAATGTTACTCTTTTGCATGTGGATATTCACTTGTCTTTGTCCACATCCGCGGCCAAAGCTGAAGGCCCTGATTCCCAGGACAAGCAAATGCCACATATTTCAAGAAAACACAATGAGAAGCATGAACAGAGGCCAGGTCCTGCTCTCAGGGCTGTTGTTCAATTATTTTGATGTGGGCAGTTCAGCTTTAAATGTGGATTATTTCACCCAGCACATTCTGATAAAGGCCCCGCTGTGAGGTGTAGCTCAGGAAGGACTTCCTAGAAGCCCAAGTCTCCCTTTAAGTGCCTCTCCCCAGAAATCTTTTCTTTTGACTTGATGAGGTTTACCAGGTATGTGGATTAGCAGAGTGGAGTTTAGCATAGTCCTGCTGAGAAAATGGCCGGTTGCCCAGAGTCTCATTCACAAAGCCTGTGCTAATAATCTGATGTGGGATGAGGGCAAGGAACGTTATAATGAGATTCTTAATAAAATCCTTTTTCAAAGACTGTTTAAAAATTTTTTAAACAATGAAATTAGCTTGAAATGTTGTTCCAGTGTGTTAAGATATTATTTGATACACCAGACCCGTTGAATATTGGCTTTCCAAACTTCCTCCTTATAGGGAAATTTAAAGGACTAATGGGCAGGATAAAAAGTCAGTAAAAAAGTAGACTATGCCTTGAAGTGTTAGCGACATTGACTTAGGACTTAGATCTATTTTCAGTTATTGTTTGTGTATGATCTGAGCCAGGGATCCAGCTTCATTCTAGTGTGTGCTTATCCACTTGTCCAGGCATATGTATTGAAAACTATTCTTCCTCCATTCAGTGGTCTTGGCACCTTTGTCAAAAATCAATTGACCATAAATGCTTAGGTTTATTTCTGGACTCCCAATCCCATTCGATTGGTCTCTATGTCTGTCTGTATGCCAGTACCACTCGGTTTTGATTACTCTAGCTTTGTAGTAAGTTTTGAAAGTAGGAAGTATAAGCCTCCCAATTTTGTTCTTCTTTTTCAAAATCGTTTGGCCCACTTAGGGTCCCTTGTAATTCCATATACATTTTTAGTATCTGCTTTTCCATTTTTTGAAGAAGGGACAATTAGGATTTCTGTAGATAACTTCGGAGAGTAGCGCCATTTACCAGCATTAATGCTTCCAATCGATGAACATGGAACACCTTTCCATTTCCTTAGGGCTTGTTTAATTTCTTTCAGTAATGCTTTGTAGTTATTGGTATACAAATCATATACCTCCTTCATTAAACTTATTTCTAAATATTGCATGCATTATGATGCTATTGTAAATGGAATTGTTCCACTAATTCATTTTTGAATTGTTAATTGCTTATATACAGAAACACAACTGAGTTATCTATTTTGATCTTGTATTCTACAACTTTGATGAATTTGCATTAAAGGACTTGCAAATTACAGAAAACCAAAATGACAACTGGCTTAAGAGGGATTTATTGGCTCACACACTTAAAAAGTCTAGTGGGCTTTAGGAATGATTCTACAAGGTCTTGACTCAATTTCTCTGTATGTCTCGATTTTGCCCTTATCTAAGAATTGCTTCATTCTCAGGTTGACTTCCCTCTTGGTTGCAAGATGGCCACTAATAGAATCTGGGTCTACCTGCTTCCTCAGTCACATCGAGGGAAAAAGTAAAAGCATTTCCTTTCTTCAAAAGTCCTGATATTTGATACTGTCATTACTGTCTCTGGGACAAGAGAGATGGGATTGCTCTGATTGGTTGAAGCCATGGTGGTAGAGATGGGCTCAAATCCACTCAAACTGCATGACTGCTGCACAATGGAAGGAGAAAAGGGGTCAGCGGAGTCCTTTGAGGCAAACCTCAGGGCTGTTAGAAAGGAGGAAGTTAGTTTCCACCAAGCCCATGACATACATCCAGTGACAGGCAGCGTTCCGTGAATATTTGTCGTATGTAGGATGAATGAGAATCCCCACTAGTCCTTTCACTGATCATACAGTTCCCTGAGCCTGTGGCAGCTTCCATTCTGGGGATAACCAAACCTTCAGCCTCTGGAAATCTCTTCCCAAGATTCCAAGCTTTCTATGGCAAAGAGAGAGTTATGTCTGCAGGTCTTACCACTTCTCTGATTGATGAGCAGCGAAACCATGGAAAAATATACCTGGAGGACTGAGAACACTAGAGAATCCACATATTCAAAACTAGCAGGTAGCCCTTGTGAGTTGATGGTGTAGTTTTGAAGTCCTCATTGACAAACTGCTCCCCAAACTTGCTACTTGATAGCCCATGTTTAGGAATTCACTTCTCCAGTTTCATTTTAAAAGGCTTTTTTCACCTTCAGACCATCCCCTCACCCCAAACTGAGACTTTTGTCTCAAGCAAGCATCCTAAGTGATCGCTTAGGACACCCATCTTTGTATGGTCCAAACCACAGCAACAATGAGGAGTATACGTGATGATTAGGCAGAACCTTCACCAGAGAAACAGTCAGGAATAGGAGTTCCAGTAGCTCCAGGGCTTGAATTCTGAAACCTCGCTTCTCTTCTTAGACAAGCAGCTTGGGTTTCCTTTCATCAGCTGTAGACTCAGCCCCTTCTCTGATTAACACCATGCTCTTTTGCAGCAGGAGGTATTTCCCAATGCTAGTCACAACAATAGCTCCTGTCCTGCATGCTTTCTAGAACCTTGCCACTCTTGTAGCAATAGGTGGAGGCTATGACTCCTACCCTTGAAACTGGGTGGGCCTTTGTTACTGTTTGATGTGTGGCAGAAGTGATGCTCTGTGACTTCTTGTATTGTACTCCTACTCTTTTGGGACACTTGTCCTTGGAGCCCAGATACCATGCTGTGAAGAATTTCAAGCAACCCATGGAGAGGAACCAGGGCTCCCAGCCCATAGCCTTGACTCAGCTTCCAGGGAACACCCAGTGTCACCTTGCCAGTCCTGTGACAGAGCCAATGTGAAGTCAATCCTTGTGGTAGGCAGCATCCAAGATGGCACCCAGTTATGGTATTCTTGCCCTGTGTGATTCTCTCCCCTTAACATAGACTAGACAGAGTACCTGGTTTCCAGCAAACAGCTATAGCAAAAGTGACAGGATAACACTTCCAAGATTAGGTTCTTAGTCTAAAAAAGCTGTGGCTTCTGTCTTGGACACTCTCTTATACATTGTCTCTTTTTCATGTATTGCCCCGAGAGAAAAGAGCTTCCATTTTGGGAGGCAGCCCTGTAGACTGACCCACGTGAGGAGAGACTGAGAAATGTCACCAACCAACTCCGTGAGTTAGCTTGGAAGCACATTTTCCAACCAGTCAGGACTTCAGATGGGAATCTAACCTCGGCCAACAGCGTAACAACTTCCTCATGAGGCACCTGAGATGGCACCCAGCTAACAGAGGCACCCAGAGATCTGCCCCACAGAAACTGTGTGAGATTCTAAATGTTTGTTATTTTAAACTGTTAAATACTGGAATAATTTGTTAGGCAGCAAGCGATAACTAGTACAGTCTTTTACTCCCCAATCAGATTGGCCCAGCTGATGCTGCCTGAAGGACAGACATGCTGTCCCCGCTGAGCTCTGCCCCGATTACAGGATAGTGAGTAAAATAAGTGATTGCTGGAGTTTTTAACCTACTAGGTTTTGTAGTGGTTTGCTCTGCAACAATGCTGAACTTTGTGTCCTTGAAAGTTGTGTAACAGGTGCTGGGGAAACAAAGCAATAAACAAACTAGGCCTAGATTTCCATTTATTGTAGCTTAGTAGATTCCTGGCTCGCGTTGCCACAACATACCACAGCCATCGGGGGGCTTAACCAACAGAAATGCATTGTCTCACAGTCCTCGAAGCCTCAAAGACATGCGTGTTCAAGAGATAAAATGTGTCCTCTCTTCTTGCTGAAGCATTTTATGATGGTACAATTTTCATATCTTCTCAAAGTCTTTAACAATTCCTTTAAACTCATTTCTTCCTTTAAGAAAGTAATCTCTTTCCCCCTCAAGTAATTCCTCCCACCTCCCTCCCCACTGGCTTCTGGGCTTCCGCTTGGCTCGTCCAGAGCCCATGGTGGACAGAGGGCCATGGCAGATGCAAGCTCACGGCAGACTCAGGCCCCTGGTGGATGCAGGCCTGTGGCAGACACAGGCCCACAGAGGTCACAGAAGTTACAGCAGACAAACCTTTGGCTGTCACTGGGCCAGGGATCCAGGGAAATACCTACCCCAGGAGTGAAACAACGGGCCCTTGTTCCTAGTTTTGTGGTGGCTCTAGGGAGGCCAGAGGAACTAATTCATGGCACTTTCTGAGAATTAATGACACTGGGAGAGCTGATGGCCTGAGGCAAAGCAGAAAGCCATTACCCTAAGCTCAGCATTTATTCTGTCATTATTAGGCCAGACACTTCTCCCCAGGTTGTTTTCTATTTTTCCTCAAAATGGAGGTGGGAAAAGAGGCAAGTTTTTCCACTATGGGGCATCATTCTTCCACAGCAGAGTTCTCCTGCTGGGGGTGAGGGACAGGGTAGGGAAAATCGTGAGATCGCTCACTCGCCAACAGATTTCCCTGAAGGACAGGTTTCTCTGAGGCGCTCCTGGTGTGTGACAGAGACTGACCATTTTTCCTCAGGTCCACCCATCTGGCCTTTTTTCTACACATTTTCACTAGCATGACCAACGGTCAGGCACTGTGCTAAGTACCTACTTTCCTTATAGGACTTGGATTTTCAGTGCTTCCAGAAACCCTGTGAAGACCTCCCTTCCATCCACAGACCCCAATCTTGTCCCCAGATGACTTGAAGTTTCCTCCAGGTAAGCAGACTTTCTTGAAGATGCTAGTGCTTTCTAAGTCATGGCAGGTGGGGCGAAGGAAGCAGGCAGTTCTAGGTGGTGCCTTCCCACTTGAGTTGCCCTTGGGAGGGAGGAAGGGGCACAGAAAGGCCGCCCTCCTCCGCAGGAGTCTTGGCCTGCTTTCCTCGTTCACTAGCCTGCTCTCGGTGAAGACACCCTGCCAAGGAAAACAAAAACCGAGGTCCCAGGAGAAGAGTCACTGTGTACAGAGCATGAACCTCGAAATAGCTCTTCAGCGCCGGTCTAAACCTCAGAAATGTGACTTTGGGGTAGGACAAAGACTGCTGTGGGGCGGACTGGAGACAGATATATTGCAGTGCAGGGAGCCTGTAATTCCACTTAATCGAAGCTTTATAAGGAAAGTGGCCTTCACGGGACATTCTCAAAGTGCCCTGTGGTGGCAAGCCTTCATTTCAAGGGTCCCCCCAAGTCACCGCCTCTCAGGGTGCAGGGACCAAGTGACAAGGAGGCTTAAGAAGCAGGCAGATCTCTGGGCCTCAGCCCTGCCCTTGGCTGAGGCTGGATGATTCTGATTTACATGAAAACAGAAAACAGTTCCGCAGGCAGCTGCCCGCTTAGCTGCCCGCTTCTGTGCAGCGGAGGGGAAGGTAACCGCTCTATCACTGTCTTCCTTGGCCAGTTAGATGATTCAGCATATTCCTAGCCTTTCTCTTGGTGGGGGTGATTTCTAGTGAGCTCTGCAAGCCTGCCGAGGCTGAGTGATGGGGAAGAGAAGCCCATCCCTGGCACGTGCGTCTGCACACTGCACACATCGTGTGCGCGGCAGCAGATGGGGGCTGGATGCAAGAGATGAAAACATGTGAGACTTCTCACCGTCACTCTGCTGACAGTTTTTATTGGAGAAATTCTCCTCTCGGGCGAAAACATTTACTTATCGCTGTCTCTTCAAGGGAGGAAGGGGGAGGGCAGGAGTTTAGGGCGTAGTCTACTCCGCACTTGTGAGGAAAGAGCGTGGGGAAACCCACAGGAAGGGGCCTGCTTGGAGGGAGGTGAGGGGCTGACCGCTGTGCCTCTGAAGGCTGAGCTCCCATCTCTGACAGTTGCTGCAGAAAAGGGTCCTGTGCCGGGGGGTTGGCGGTGGACAGGCATGACAGGAACGTGTGTTTACGTTTGTGAGGTACAGTCCTCAGCGCCCTGCAAGCGTGTCTTGCAGATGTTTTGATGGGCTGCTCTGGGTAATTGTTCATCCTGCATTGTGGGTAGATCTGGTATCTGCTGGGATGGTGAGGGCAGCTGTGTTGTGTCATAAAGGGCGAGCAAACCCTGGCTTGCCCCTCCTGTAAGTCCAAGACGGACCATGATGAGTTTTTGGCCACTATAAGGAAAATCAGTTGTTTCCATCCATCTGCTTTCCCCCCAGATTGGGTCTTTAGCTTCACTAATGAGATCTTGATCTCCACCACAGAATACCGACCATTCCTGGACACTCCCTGAGTTACCACAGACCAGATGGCTTAAACAACAGAAATGTATTGTCTCACGGTTCTAGAAACTAGAAGTTCAAGATCAAGGTTTCAGCAGGGTTCAAAGTTGGAGGTCCCGGTCTGATATCCTCTGCAAACTTTATCACGGTCATCATTGTCATCTTCCCCCATGCTTAAGGCCCCAGTGCATGTTGACCATCATTCCACATGCTCTATCTGCCTCACTTATTCCTTTGGCAATACTGTTAGCATCCCGTGATGGCTAACTTGTTTATACTTGATTGAGTCACAGGTGTCCAGGCATTTGGTCAAACATTCTGGATGTGTCTGAGGGTGTTTCTGGATGAGGTCAACATTTGAATCCTAGACTGAGTAAAGCGGATTGCCTTCCCTAGTGTGGGTGGGCCTCACCCAATCAGTTGAAGACCTGGATAGAACAAAAATTACTAAGAGGGAGCTCCTCTTGCCTGACTGCTTGAGCTGGGACATCAGTCTTCTCCTGCCCTTGAACCTGAACTCATACCATCAGGTCTCCTCATTCTCAGATCTTTAGATTCACACTGGAATGACACCATTGACACTTAAATCTTTAGATTGTTAACTGCAGATTTTGAAATTTCTCATCTCCATAATAACATGAACTAATTCTTTATATCAATATTTCCCTCTCTTCTCTCCTCTCCTTGTCTCTCCTCTTTCTCTTCCTCCTTCTCCTCTCTCTTTTTCTTTCACACACACACACACACACACGCATGCACACACACACGCATACCTCCTATTGGTTCCGTTTCTCTGGAGAATACATATCCGCATTTAACAGCTAAAGAAATTGATGCACAGAGAAGTGGATTCACTGCACAAGGTCTCACTTAACGAGTTAGGATTTGTACTCAGGCAGTGTGACACCAAGGTACTCCTGCCCAAACCATTAGTTCTCCTGCCCAAACCATTAGTTCTCCTGCCCTCTGGCACCTCAACTTTTGACTATTCAAAAACTTGCCCAGGAGATTCAGCAGGGGAGAACCAGCTGAGAAGTATGGGTCCTGGACTGTATCACTAACACACACTCTTCACCCAAACCACCCAGGCTTCATCATGGAAGGATTAGAGAGACTTCCTGAAGACTGGCTTGTGGCATCCTGGGTTCTTCAACTTCAATCACCCCCGAGAAGACAAGTTGATGTCGTGGAAGTAGGAGGTGAGGAGATGGGGTTCTGAGCCTACCTGGCCACTGGTGTGCCGTGTGGCCATCCGTCTGCGTGTCTGTTTTGCCAGCTGTGAGAGGGGCTGTCTGCTCACTCACCTCTGCTGCTCCCGATCCCTGTGATCCTGCAGGGATCTGGCAGCCAGGCGACCATGAAGCAGCCCAAAGTAACAAACTCCGTCTTGTGCAGCCCCAGTGCTTCACGGTCAATGGACCCAACGCAGAGGCTCGGGGTTTGCCGCCAGACTGCCCTTTACTGTGACACGTGGGCCAAGCTCCTTAATCTCTCCAAGCCCGTGGCTGTAAAGTGGGGATAATGAGAACAACTCCTAGAATTACTGAGATAAAGAAGGTCATGCAATGCAGCTTGGTGGCGCAGGAGGCGGAGACGCTGACGTGTGGACCACATAAAGCCCAAGGACCCGGGTTTGTGACCTGGGACTGGGGTGAAGAACCAAAATGAAACAAATGAATAAATACATTTGAAAAATGCTTCTCCCTCTTTTCTCTTCCTGCTGTCTCCCTCCATTAGAAAAACAAACAGCAAGAAAAAACCCAAGTGGGTAAGGTAAGTACTGTGCTGATGGAAGCGGCCACGGGGTCTGTGGTGCTTCCATCCCTTCCTGACTCGATTGGTCAGCAGGCTCGTTTCCCCAGCTGGAGGAGTAGAAGCGCTTCTCATTTCTTTCCCGTTCCCTTTCCAGAATCGAGGACAACACTAGGGACCCCAGTTCCTCTCCTGAATGGTCAGTCTTGTGTTCTCTCTTGATTTGCTTCCTCTCTTCCTTGTTTCCTGGCTCTTTTTTCCTGATTCCTTTCTTCTTCTTAGCGGGCAGTTGTTGTGAAGGGATCCATACATGCCTTTGTGCTGCGTCTTTCAAGGTCGTTTTCACTAGCTTTCCACATGTGAAACAAAGGGCCTCCCGTTTTCTCAGCCTGAAGTCACAGTGTCACTTAAAGCCGGGAGGAAGGCAGAGGCCCCTCTGCAAGGCCTTGTGTGTGTGCATGCGAACACCCACATCTGCACACATGTGCGTGTGTAGCAGGCACCCACATGTGATATGTGCAGGGGTATCTGCGGAAGCCCACAAGCGCGCACATGCAGACACCCACACGTGTATATGTGTGCATGATGGATGCCCACATATGGGCATCGCGAGTACATATGGACACCATGTGCACAGGTATGTACATGAGGACACCTGTTAATTCCAAAACAGGATCCCCTAGCACGTGCACAAATGGGTCTAATCAAATCCTCTTTTTGCCCTGTCCCCCAAATGCAAAATTGCCAGTGAAAATCAAGTTGCCTCTACCAGACTGAAGAAAGTAAAATGTGCCTGGGTAAAAGGAAAGAATCCACGGCAGACAGTGCTCTCTGCATTTTGACACTGAACATTTTGAAATATGCCTTTTCACAGAGGGGCAAGAAAGTTCTCTAAATCAATCTAAGAAACAAAACAAGGTGGCGGGGGTGGGGGGAAGACACGTCAGGTTCCTGAATTGGAAGACTCAACATAGTCTTCTAACACAGATGCCAATTTTCTCCCAAACCGACCTACATATTTAACATGATTCCAATCAAAACCCCAGTAAGAGCACTTGTGAATATAGACAAGCTGAGTCTAAAATGCACATGGAAAGGCAAACGTACTAGAATAGTTAAAAGAATTTTTGGGGAAAAAAGGATCAAGTTGGAAGCATCACACTACGTGATTTTAAGACTTCTAATAGAGTTATAGTAAACGATGTGGTGTTGGTGGAGAGACAGATACATAGATGAACGGCATAGAATAGAGTCTAGTCATAGACCAACTGATTTTTCAACAAAAGCACAAGGCAGTTCAATGGAGTGAGGATCTCCTTTTTAGCAAATGCTGTTGGAGCAATCGGATCCATCAGCAAACGAAACGGGGCCTCCACCCAAATGTCCACCTATGCGACAATGAATTCAAAATGGAGTCTAGGTCTAAATGTAAAGTGTAAAACTATAAAACTTTTAGATGCAAACAAAGAAGAAAATAGTCATGATTTACGGTCAGAGAGAGCTTAAAAATGCAACCAAAGCATAATCCATCAAAGGAAATTTGATAATGGGATTTCATCAACATTGAAAACTTTTCTTCTGTGAAAGACACTGTTAAGAAAATGAAAGAGCAAACCACAGACTGGAAAAAAAAATTCGCAAATCCCATATCCAACAAAAGACGTGTATACCAGATATCTAAAGAAGTCTCAAAAGTCACCACTAAGAAAACTAACAGCCCAAGTTAAAAAGGTCAAAAGACTTCAACACTTCACCGAAGAGGCTAACAGATGGCAAAAGAAAACGATGTTCAACATCATTAGCACATGATGATTAGGCAAATGATGGACATACACTAGCCGCCTGTCTGAATGCCTAAAATGAAAAAAACACCGACTACATTGTGTCGACAATGATAAGGAGCATCTCTATCAGTTAAACCTTGCTGGTGGGAGTGTTAAATAGTACCCGCCACTCTGAAAACCAGTTTGCAGTTTCCTAGAAAGCTAAACAGACACTCTTTATATGCCCCAGCGATCTCATGTCTAGTTTATTTTCCCAAGGAAAATGAAAGTGCCCCCACGAAAATCCATCCACAAATGTTCATAGCAGTTCCAGTCATAATTACCCTAAACTAGAAACAACCCAAATATCTCTCAGTGAGTGAATAGTTCACCATGCGGGGGTGTACCCCTACCATGAAACAGTATTCAGCCCTAAAAGAAACCAACTATTGATACACGACTTGGATGAATCTCAAAGCATTATGCTGCCTAAAAGAAGTGAGTTTTCAACAGCATAGCTGTGGCATGATGCCATTTGTGTGACCTTCTG
Organism: Solenodon paradoxus; assembly: GCA_004363575.1. NCBI lineage: Eukaryota > Metazoa > Chordata > Mammalia > Eulipotyphla > Solenodontidae > Solenodon > Solenodon paradoxus. Next base: position 15,031 of record RJWH01010210.1, read on the forward strand.
GGAAAGATGACACTAGTGCTAGGGGATAGATGAGCGGTTAACAGACATTTAGGGCGTGAGGGCTTGACTACAAAGCGGGGAGCACAAAGGAGTTGCTTGGGGAAGACAGCGCTGTTCTGTCTCCTAATTGTAGCAGTGGTTACAAGTGTTAAAATTAATAGAACTGGGTACATACACAGACACACACACAGACACAGCTTGAAGGGGTATCTCTTGCTGAATTAAACACCCGGTGCCATTTGTCTGATTTCTTTCCTCTTTTAAGAAGGGAGATTCAGTACATTCACTGGTACTGAATAGACACACTCATCACCTATAAAGCTGGAAGTTGAATATTTTGCTGAAAACTTCCTCACCACTCCCACTTAGATTCCACAGTCCCTTTTTGCCACAATTTCACCCAACTGTAAACCTTTCAGTTCTATCACCATGTGCCCTTTCCTACAGGGAAGATATTTTTAAACCTTAAGTAAGAGACCACACGGTCTCCCTGAGAACAAGTGTACTTGCGAACACAGCAGGACGGAATTTGGAAATCAAGACTAACCCATGGGACACCCAGGGCCCACTGTGCTCTTGCTCTGACAATGCCCCCAACTAGCCAGGGTGCGCAGGTAGGTCCTCCATCCATCCTGTTTGGAACCCTCTTTCTGGCCTCCCTTCCTTTCCCTCTCAGAAAAGAGGGTAGCCATGGTGGAAATGCACCTCTGATAAACAGATATGCAGATTAGGACTGGCAGAAATTAAGCCGCTCAAAGCAATCAGGCAAAAGATAAAACAGAAATTTAATGAAAATTGAAAATGCAATCCATATTACGTAGCCATTAAAAATGATGTTTACCAGGAGTTTGTAATAACATGAAAAATGCTTGTATCTCTGCGTTGAGCAAGAAAAGAGCAAATTACCAAATTGTGTGTATAGTTGATCACAATTATATTTTAAAAGATGTAGAGTAAAAAGACTGGAGCTAAATGCACCATAATGCTGGCAAAGGCTGACTTTCCGTGGGAGGAGGTGCTTCCCCCGACCATTCTCTACTTTGATCCATACATTCCAAATATTTTCTAGAATGACTGCACACATCTAATTTAAATTAATCTTTAAAATTTGAAAATAGAATGCTGGGACTTTATTTTAAAAATACAATCCGAAGCACTGGTACTACATGTAGAAATGCACCTCTCAGGTCCTGAATCCTTTGCACAATGAAACCATCGCTACCAACCCCTGGACGCCACAGCAAAGCCTCCCCAACACGCACAACATTATCATCTGTGTACAGCATTTGCGACTTAAGTGCCTCGTGGAATAAGGCAAGTGCAAGGAGCTGGCACAGACATCATGGAAAGTCACTTTCCTCGTGACGATTTCACGGAGACAGAGTAAACCCACGACTGGGCCTAAAATTTCCCCCGTTAAAGCCGTGGTCTGTCTCATGAAGTCGCAGCCTCCTTGCGATGCTGGCTCGGCTTCTCCCCATTCCTGCCCAGCCCCCAGAACTCATCAAATATGTCCTCTTTTGTATCTGGTGGTCCACTCTCTCACCACCAGCATCCCGTGATTGACAGAATCCCCCTGTCAATCACAAGCCCTGCTTGCAAGCCTTTGAGAAGTTTATGTAGGGCCTCTCAGCTGATCGGAGTTAATGCCTGCTTTCCCTGACATGGGCATTCTTCCCCTGTGGGCTAAGACCTCTCTCAGCCTCCCTGCCATGCCCCTCGACTGTCCTGCAGGTCTCTCACAAAGCCTGGCCGCCTTCATTAGCCCTCTGTACCCTCTGGGCCCCTCTCAGAGCAAGGCCCCATTCATACTGATCCCCGCCTTCCAAATTCAGTGTTAGGCCACCTGACCCCTGTCGGCAACAATTTCTTTGACATGACTCAGTGTGGGAAAGGCCAGTGTCACTTTCTAGACAGATCAGGCCCCACATGGCCTTTTTTTACACTGCTTATCTCCCTCCTGCACCAGCCAGAGTGGTGGGCAGGGGTGCTGTTGGGCCTGGGGATCTTGTGGGCCTGGAGTACACACCCTCCTGGGGCTGGTCCTTTGTCTTCTGTCCTGGGAGAAGATCCCAGAAAGGGCTCTGTCATCCCTTGTCAACCACAAGATGGGTGCAAGCCACAATAGGAGCAGCAGGCAATGGGCTGGATCTCTGACGCTGTGCGGGTTGGGGGAGGGGCGAGGGGGGGTAGTAAACTGAGCCTCAAAAGAGAGGAAATGGGGGCTCAGAGCTCCCGGTGGCAACAGAAAAGGGAGGGTAAAACAGAGCACAGAGAAGAGTGCTGGGAGGAGGGAGAGGAGAGGGGAAGAGAAGTGGAGGGGAAGAGGAAGAGAAGTGGGAGGAGTAGGAGGAGAAAGAGGTGAAGTGGGAAGAGAAGAAGGAGGAGGAAGAGGTAAAGTGGGAAAAGGAAGAAAGGGAGGAAGAGGAAGATCAAAGAAAGGTGGAGTAGGAGTGGAGGAGGGAAGGAGGAAGGAGAAGGGGAAGGAGGAAGGAAGAGTTGAGGAGGAGGAAGAGGCAGGAGAAAGAGGAGGAGGAGGAGACCAGCACTTAGTTTGGGCCATGTTCTGAGCCCTATGGCAGACCTGGCAAGAGATATTCTCAATCTTCACAATCTCCCAGTCTAGTTGGGAAGACAGCTGCCGTCTACTGTGGTGAGTATTATAACAGGGGCAGGTATAGTGGGGTGTGGATTCCAGAAAGGGAACCTGCCCCCAACCTCTGCGTGTGTGGGCAAGGGTGTATAGGGAAAGGACTCCTTGAAAAGGTGGTGATTTAATCAACTTTTGGCTGATGTGCAGCAGTCAATTGGGTAAAGAATTGGGTGGGGGCATTCCAGGCAGAGGGAACAGAATGTGCGAAGCCATAGCTTAGTACTAGTGCTCCCATTCCATTTCTTCACAATGTAGTCTCAGGGGGGATTAACCTGAGAAATTGGTCCAAGCCATACTTTTATTTTCTATCTAAGGTCATTGGTGATGGACCCATGTATCCAGTG
>RJWH01010211.1:0-18025 GCA_004363575.1 Solenodon paradoxus
GTGGATTTATCATATATGACACTTTTTTAGTGCTGAATTATATTCATTCTGCCCCATTTTTATGTAGAGGTCTTTTTATTGTAAATGGATTGAATATTACAATATGGGATCTCTGCATCTATAATATGATTATATGATTTTTCTTTATTTTGTTTATGTGGTATAAGACATGAATAGATTCAATATTTTAAGCCATCTTGTATCCCTTGAATAAATCCTCCATGAGCATGATGGGTAATATTTTAATGTGTCATAGAATTCAACTGATACTTTGTTGAGTACTTTTGCATCTAATATTTATCACAGTATTGCTCTAAAATTTTTTTGTCATGTCCTTGTCTGGTTTTGGTATCAGCATAATGTAGGCCACCTAAATAGTACTTAGATGTGTTACTTTAACTTTTAAAAGAGTTTGAAAGGGTATGTATTTGTTCTCTGCATGTTTTGCAAAATTCACTAGTAAAGTCATCTGGCCCTAGGTGTTTAATTTGGTAGACATTTGTTTATTTCTTATGTTCATTGGTTATATTAAGTCTATTCTAATTTTCCACTTTCTATAACCCTGTGCATTAATGATCTGGGAATTGTACTTCCAAAGATGGAACTGTCAGTGTGAAGACTCTAATAAAGGTGCTTGTTTTAGTTTATGAAAAGAAAACCAGCTTGCTGAGAATGATACAAAGAGAGAATGAGGAGAATGTGTCAGAATTTGTTGAAGAATGAAATAGTTCTCTACTGATAAAATTTTATTTACAAAAGAGTCCTTGTAGAAATTTATGAAATTGTTTAAAATCTATATTGAATATTTAAGTGAATCAGTTCAGTATATTCTGTCATTGGAATTCTGACTTCAATACTGTGAGAGTCACCTTGGAATATATGAGCTAAGGCTTTCCTGCCACAAGAACTTGCCCTATTAACAAGAGACAAGTACTTCATGAATTTTCTGTCATAATAATGGCCCTTTATAGCCAGGCCCCTAGATATTTTGTCACCAGTGTTTTCTCCCATCACTCAGTCACTAATTTGACCATAACACTGTACAGTGACACTTTCTGGATGTTAAAAGCATCACATACTATATCTCAGTTAATGTCAGTCTTTTTTCACATGGTCTTCAGAGTTATTGGACATGATAATGGATCAAATATTTTTGTATATTGTATAATATTCAATATGTGCCTGTACCTCATTCTATGTATACATCATTTTTATATGCCTTGGCTTAGTTATTCATTCAATGTTTGACTTGAAGATGTTGTCATATACTGGATATGTATATGGTGAATGAATATGATAGAATTTTTACAAGAATACTGCTTGCATTCTGTGCTAATGTATATGCTCATGATTCCTGATCAATATGCCCACCACTTCCTACTTTTGTATTTGGTTATGATATTTCCATACTGCAAATATAAAGATCAAATGATATATATTGCACATCTTAAGACCATGACTTCTGTTTTGTGCTTTTACTTTGCTTATTTCAAAAGCGAACTCCTGCTTCTGGGGAATAAATGACTGTGTTCAACTTTTCTCATCATGTAGTCCTTTGATAAACTATCAAAAATACTTCTCCATTATTTTTATCCTTTATTTTAGCTAAACCTATTTCATGCTTATTTCTTTTTTGATTCTTATGGGATTGAAAATTATGGAAATACAACAGACAAAATATGGTGAAAGTTTAATGTGATCTAAAGGATGTATGGATGTGTATAAGCATGATGAACTACATGCATCGCTGTGGTGTCAAGATGAGTTTTACACTGGAGCAGTGAAAGTCATGACTGCACTTGAGTCTAAAAGCATGAAAAAATCCAAAATGATGAATTCATTAGAGAAGGAATTTATGGAGATGCTGTAGATCCTTAACATAAAGGGGAATGCCAAATATTTCAGATCTGTGTTTGGGGATATCACTGACTGAATTTAAGCGACAAAGGGGAAAACACTTGAATATCAGTTATCACAGAACTTAATGGTATAAATTGCATAAATGTACAGATATATAAATCAAATAAGCATAAATTACAGGAAACAAATAGAAGAGGAACATCCTCATAGTTGATTTAGAGATTGCAACATTTGGCTCAGACTTTAGTCTTGTTCTTCCTGGTACTTGTTCAGCATTAGGGCAATCGGCACTTCTATAACATCCTTCCCAGTCTTTTCAGAGCCCCCTTTATGTCTTTGCTCCTGAGACTGTAGATGAAGGAGTTCAGCATGGGCGTGACCACCGAGTGCATCACTGAGGCTATTTCAATTGAGTGTTAGCTGTGGGAACCAGCAGAGATAAGATAAACTCCTAAGGTTGTGCTATATAATGAGACAACTGAGCGGTGAGATGCAGAGGTAGAAATAGCTTTATATTTCCCCCGAGCAGATGAGATTCCCCATATGAAAGAAATTATCTTAGAGTAGGAGAAAATTATACCAGCTAGGGGAACACCACCTAGAAAGACAGCAACAAAATATGTCACCAAGTCATTGAGAAAAGTGTCAGAACATGCGAGTTGGACCAAATGATGGAGTTCACAGAAAAAGTGTGGGATTTGTATGTGCAGAAAGACAAGCTCAACACCATGAAGCTTTGTAACAAAGAATGTAGAGCACTTACAACCCAGGACCCCAGAACCAACAGTCCACAGAGCTGGGGGTTCATAATGACTGTGTAGTGCAGTGGGTGACTGAAACCCACGAAGTGGCCAAAGACCATCACAGTCAGGAGAAAGTCATCCATCCTCCAGAGAATAAAAAAGTACATCTGTGTGATGCATTCTGTATAGGTGGTGACTGTACTCTCTTTCCAGATGTTCTGCAGTATCTAGGCATGGTGGTGGAAGTAATACAGATGTCTACAAAGGCCAGGTTGGACCGGAAGAAGTACATGGGTGTGTGGAGATGGGAATCAGAGATGACGGCTAGGATGATGAGCCGGTTTCTCAAGAGAGTGATTATGTACATGGAAAATCTCAAATATGAGGGGTTGCATTTCTGTTTCATCTGTCAACCCCATAAGAACAAATTCTGAAATTTCTATGACATTGCCTGGTTCTATGGGTGGTGGTACTGCCAAGAAGAGAAGGAAAGAAATGGTGACTTATTGTCCTAGACACAGACATCATTCCTTAGTGGAAACGTTATAATTTTTTTCAAGAAACAAGTAAATTAGAGAGGTTACTGTATGGATTCAATTCACTTAGAGAATCCTATTTAACATCTAATTAGGAAACTTTCTAATCCTTGTTTCTTCCTTTGATGTTATGCATTTCACATATTAAATACTTTGAGCATTTGGAAAATATATTGCTCCTATTTCTAATGATGTTGAAAGAATGTAGACAAAAATTATATCACATCGAAATTTGGTGAGAGAATAAAATGAAGGGAGACATATGGATTATTGAAGATATTATTGCTTTTGAATGTGTGTTTAGGGAAGACCTGGCTACATCATGCTGTTTGAAGAAAATCATATGCAAAATATTCCTATATAAAGACTGTATCTGGGAAAATGTGTTCCTGCCAAGGGAACAGACAGTGTGAAGGGTCTGAGAGATGTGATTATTTTAGTTTAAGAATGGAAATCGATTGAGAATGAAAGAAAGAGTGAGGAGAGCATGTGAGAATTTGTTGAAGAATGAAATAGTTCTGTTTCTGCTGCTAAAATTTTGCTTTATAATGTTCCTTCAAGTAGAGTTTTATAAAATTGTTACAAAGGCATCCTGAATGTTTAATGATCATTCCGGTAATGTCTGTTGATTAAATTCTGGCCTCAGCAATGTGAAAGTCACCTGGAAGATGTAAGCTGTGTATTCCCTGCCTAAGACTTGCACTATCAAAAATAAACACTCTGTGTGTCCCTCCCAATCTCTGTGTCCCTCTCTCTCTCTCTCTCTCTCTCTCTCTCACACACACACACACACACACACACACACACACACACATACACACACATGCTAACTGCTCAAAATTAACAAATTATTTCCTTTAAGGAAGTGCAATTGGTACTGGGAACTCCAGTTTGGAAGCTTTCCTAAGTACCATTGACTTGGGGATCCACATTGATGGTTATTTATTATTTTGTGTGTCTTTAAAGGAAAATTAAAAAGGTTTTTGAAGCGAGAAAAGGAGAGAGGGAGAGAGAGAGAGGAGAGGAGAGAACCAGGATGAGAGTCAAAAGGATGTAGTAGTTCTGGGGCTCCCTAAGATGACCCAGGGCACTTAAAAGTTAAAGTACTCTTGCTTTTGGAGACATTTGACTGATTATTTTGTCTTGCTGTTTATCAAACATGATAATGGAGTAAAATAACTTTGGCCTCAGGACACAACGTGTTATTTTTCAGTGCACAGCCCAGCTTGTTGAATGATTAAGAAAAACATGGGCAAAAGAAATAAACCAATAAACCAATAAGAGTAAATAAAATGAAAAATTTCACATGTTATAAAGCACTAGATTTTTTTCCAGTGTCTATTCCATGCATTTTAAAAAATATTCTATATTGGAGAGAGAAGACTGTCTCATCTTTCTTATGTGACCTTTTTTGCTATTTTGGTCTTTAGAGTGACATCTTAATTTAGTTGTACTTTTGACCAATCTACTGGGCACACTCTAGTCCTGGTTCGATTTCATTTTCACATACAGTTTTCACCCCAGATCATGATCATGCTCACCTCATGACAATGCAAAACATATACACTGAAAAAGCTTCTTCAGTTTTTTAGAGGCCATAATGCCATACCTACATTTGTTTCAGTGAATTGTGACCTCAACATTATAATGTAAGAACTTCACCTACATTGCTCACCTTTTTTTTGACAAAGGTATGAGATTATAAGTGCACTTGCAAAAAAAAATTAGGAAAATGAGAAGTTCCTGAATAAAATTCATGACAGTAAAGGAAATAACTTAAAATAATCTTATACAGCAGTATACATTCGATGGAGCATCAAAAGTAAATCAGAAAATTTCAAGATGAGTTGGACAATATCAACACAGATTGCAAATCAGCAAGGACCTTGACATAAGACAATACAAGACAAATGTACGTAGAACTTTCTCATGTAGTAGAGATAATGCAAAAAATTTTGGGGGAATGAATAAGCAATTAAATCAATATTTATGAATATTTAACATCTGAGAAAGTTTTCTTTCAATCTATTTGGAAAATGTTTTATAAAAGCTGATATTAATAATTCTCTGGAAGGAAATGAAGTGAATCTATTTCATACATTTTATTTTTTTATTTTTATTTAAAAATTTCAATTATCTAAAATTATTCCATTTCTTTACATTGCTATATGATTTTTAAGATATTGTGTTTGAACCTCAATCTATGCATATCTATTAAAACTCATGGAATATGATAACTCATGTTAAAGTAGATTTTTGGTGAACGTATGAAAATAAACACCTGAAATCTTTAGGTGATCATCAACGTCCTAATTAAGGTAAGAAAATTAGAAGCAAGATGGTAGACATATTTACCAATATAAACTTGAAAGCAATTCACAAATAAAATATCCAACCAAAACTCAATTGAGAAACAAGAATCTGTAAAAATAATTTCAAATGCTGCCAATTATAGAAAAATAGGCATATAATACATGAACTTGTAGTATTAATAGGAAAAGAGAATACACAGAATTCTTTTTCAAACTGAGCATTAATTTAAAAAATAACAAGAATTTTCTTCCTCCAGACTGTGTAGAAATGTAGATGGTAGGGTTGATGAGGTTGGAATTTTAAAGAGGATAAAAGGACACTCTAAGCTCAGAACTGTGAACTGTTAAAACTTTGTGGACACAACCTGAAGACAGACATGCTTATATATCAATATCTATGTCTCTGTCTACATATATATGTGTGTGTGTGTCTGTGTGTGTATTCTATAACAATGGCTTGGGGTCTCCACACTATTGACCTTTATTCTGAGAGGTGGATCTGTCCCTTCATGGAGGATTTTTAGAGCATCCTGGGGTCCATCCAGCCTCCCTTGTGTGGTTACCTGAAGTGTGTCATAATATTGCTCTAAACACCCTGGGGACACAACTCCTTTGTTGGAAATTCAGTCATAAGTATGTTCACAAATCTTGAAGTTTGGATATTCTAATAACTTAGTGAAAAAGAAAATGAAATACCACCAATATTATAAAAGGCACATCACACCATGAAATGTATGCAGTACTGACCGATGAAGGCATGTTTTTGCTTGGTGATTAGAGAGATGTCTGTAAGGTACTTTTGAATAAACAGGGATGGAAAAATATTGGGTAAAATGATTAGTGCCCAAATTATATGGTACCCTGTATGCTCATATATATCCTTTTAAACATTGAATTTAAAGTTTGAGAGCACTAGTAGTCTGGTGGTGGATGTGATATGAAGTCACACATGATCTGCATTTCCGTATCTTAAGCACGTAGCAATGTCAACAAAAGGCATAGCGAAAGAGTGGAGAAAACCTTGTGTAAAGTGTGAGGATGTTTGTATATATCACATAGAAAGAAAACATTTAACTGAGTCAGTTTGAAATGACTTATCACAAAAAGACTGCAATTGAAAAGAAGTACAGTGAAAGAAATGATATTCCTTAGTCATAATTTAATGACGGTGGTATTTTGTTATTAATTCTATATATCACTAACAAAGATTGAACATAGTAGAATAAGTCAAAATATCTTATAAAATGTGAGGAGGATGACATATCTATGTTATAATAATTTTTAAAAGGAAAGGCGCAGGCACAAATGAAGGATAGGCAGACAGCAAGAAAATGTGACGAGAAAAAAGCATTTTATTTTATTTAGTTGTTCATCTTGATTGTCTCCCTGGCCCTGGATATTGAACCAGAGACCTTGGGATGTATGTTGACTCATCTAGTCGACTAAACTGCTAGGCCAACAGGCCACACTCTAAATTGTATTTTTAATACATGGAATATGGATTCAAAATATGTGCATAGAGTGACAGGCAACTGTGAGTCTAAATTAATGAAGAATGAGTTCAAAATGTTGTCTTCAGTTGATGCACTGTCTAGCAACCACAGCAGAACAAAAGGAGCAGGAATAACAGAGATGTGGACAGAACTTGTAAATATGTGTACTGTATGATTTATAACACCAAGTATCTGAAAAAAGCTTATTTTCAATTAAGTGAGAGCTTTTGTAGTTCAGTTATCAGAAATCAAAACAATTGTTTTAGAGTAATGTATAATACGATAATACGACTTGTGCATTTTAGTACACACTGTTTATAAATTATACATTATGAACAAATATTCATACTCACATAAAAATTTCAGTTCTTTGTTGAATGAATACAATAAAATCAGAAGTAGCATGAAAAACTCAGTATACAGAAGCAAAGAATATTTTCAATATAGCCATTAACTGACTTACTAATCCATACAAATATAATCATGGCAAAGTAAGTTCATGAACATGCTCTTTTTCCTTTCTTAAAAAAAAACCTTTTAACTTGAATATCAAGAAATAGGTGACATGTGCAAAGTATATCACACTTATTTCTGGTGCAAAATAATGTTGCCAATCATGATTGGTTAATCATTTATCCTCAGTTAGAATATATATTCAATATATACTCAATTTTAAAAAGAACTCTCGATTACTGCCTCTACCTCCTTAGTTAACAAAATTAATATTTCTCTACCCCATTACTTGCAAACTTTTTCTACTGAAAGTCAATTTTTTCTAGAAGGAAATTCCAATCTCCCTCCTAACTGGGCTCCCATGACCACAACCGAATTGTCAGCCTTGACTCTTGCATTGCCAAGTTTTACATTTACTTTTCTTTTGGTATATTAAAAAAAATTATTAGCTAGCAAGCAAATACCTTCAGTGACATGGCTCTGTCTAGTTTATATTATCTCAGTAAACTCAGTTCAGTATGCTTACCTCCATTCCCTCTGACCAACTCCTGTAGCATTTCCTGCGTTTCCTGGGCTTGGACTATCCTGTGTGGGGAATCTGAGAGAAAGCTCTCAACATCAATGTCCAAATTTCTCCTGGGTAGTCGAGGATGGAGAATGAAGTTCTGAACCCAGGCAAAGCAACAGAAAAGTGGAAAATATTGGCATCCCTGAGGCAGAATCGGGGCTGCAAAAGTAACACTGTTGTCCTTTCCATGACTGGAGCGTGCAGTTGAGGATAGGCAGAGAGTATTTACACTATTTCGTCTCCTCATTAGCATGCATCTTTCCCTCCCTCCTGGGACTGTTACCTCTAACTAATTGATTTCCCTGTGGAGACTGGTCTGGACAGAAAGGTATTTTTCCTTCTCTTTCTGTTCCTAGGAAATAATGCTGTCAAATATGAGTTGATATTATTTATTCATTGATATTGAAAATATATGGCATTTTGACAATGACTTGTTTTATGAATAGTATTATTTTTACATTTACAGATAGTGTAGTAGGTTGATGAATATTCTCCCCTTTTTTTCTTCTTCCATTACAGTTAATTCCCTTCATCCCATTTCCCACACCCCTCCCCAACAATTTGTTACGCCTAGTCTGTGCTTTGTCTCTTATCACTCAGTCCATAGTTATTTGGAGTAGTTCTCTATCTCTCTCTTCCTCTCTCTCTTTCTCTAGCTCTCTTCCTCTCTCAACTCCTCATTTTTAGTGTTGTTTTATGACATTCATTTGTTTTCTCTCTACATATCACATGAGTGCTGTCATACGATGTCTGTCCTCCTTGTTTATTTAAGCATAATTCTCTTCAAATCCTTCTATGTTGTTGCGAAAGGCAGGATCTGTACCATTTGATGACTGTATAATAGTCTACTGTGTATGTATGTACCATATCTTCTTTATCCACTCCTATGTTGATGGGCATTTAGGTAGTTTCCAGCTCTTAGCTATGTGTATTGGCTGCAATAAAATTGGGGGTGAATATATCTCTTCAGATAAGTGATTTTTTTCTTTAGGGTAAATGCCCAGGAGGGGAAAAACAGGATCATATGGAATTTCTATTCTCACTTCTTTGAGGACACTCCATACTGCTATCCAGAATGGTTGTACTGCACTACATTCCCACCAACAGTAAATTGGAGTTCCCTTTTCTCCACATCCTCTTCAGCACTTATTATTTCTAGTTTTTGCATAATAGCCATTCTTACAGGCATGAGGTGACATCTCGTTGTTTTATTTTGCATTTCCCTAATGACAAGGGAAGAAGAGCATCTTTTAATGATCCTGTTGTCCATTTGTATATCTTCCTTGGAGAGGTATCTATTAAGATCACCAACCCGTTTTTTGATTGGGTTGCTTGTATTTTTATTTTCCAATTTTATGAGTTCTTTGTGTATCTTATATATTAGCCTTTTACCCTAGGTGTGAGATGCAAATAGCTTTTCCCATTTAGTTGTATGCCTTTTGTTTTTAGGTGACTTGCTTTTGCTCAATAGAAATATTTCAGTTTTATGCAATCCCACAGATATATCTTAAGTATTTGTGTAATAATGTTCTGCCTCCATTCTTTTATATGTGTTTGATGGTTTTTGGTCTTATATCTAGGTCTTTAACCCATTTTGAATAATTTTTTGTGTATGGTGTTAAGTAGTGGTCCAGTTTCAACCTTTTGCATGTGACTGTCCAGTTCTCTCAATTTATTAATGATGCTGTCCTTGCCCCATTGTAAGTTATTGGCTCCTTAGATAAAATTAAGTGTCCACATATTTGTGAATTTATTTCTGGACTTTCAATTCTGTTCCATTGATCTGTTTTTCTATTTTTATACCAGTACAATACTGTTTTGATTCTTGTGCTTTGTAGCAGTGTTTAAAGTCAGGAAGCATGAATCTTTCAGTTTATTTTTTTAGCTCTAAGATTTTTTTAGCTACCCTGGGTTGTTTGTTGTTCTAAATAAATTTCAATATTTTATGTCCTATGTCTGTGAAAAAAGTCTTTGGAATTTTAATGGAGATAGTATTGAATCTATGTATTGCATTGGGCAGTATGGTTATTTTTATTATGTTGATTCTTCCAACCCGTGATCATGGAATATCTTTGCATGTCTTTGGTCATCTTCTACTTCTTTTCACAATGACCTATAGTTCTCACAGTATAGGTCTTTATCCTCTTTGGTTAGTTTTATTCCAAGGCATTTCATTTTTGAGGTGCAATCGTAAATGATATTATTTTCTTCAGTTCTCTTCCTGTGTTTTCATTGTTGGCACAAAGAAAAATACAACAGATTTTTAATATTAATTTTGTAGCATGCCATTTTACTATATTTATTATTTCCAGTAGCTTTTAACTTGAGTTTTTCAGGTTCTCTATGTATATGATGATGTCATCTGCAAAAAGTGGTAGCTTCACTTCTTCCTTTCCTATTCTGATATATTTTATATCTTTTTCTTGTCTAATTGCATTGGCCTGGATCTCCAGTATAATAAGGAATATCAGTGGTGAGAATGGACATCCTTTTCTTGTCCCTGATCTTAGAGGAAATGTTTTCATTTTTTCTCTGATGAGTACAATGTTGGCTGTGGGATTGTCATATGTAGCCTTAATTATGATGAAGTACATTCCTTCTATATATATTTTCGGAGTGTATTTTAACATAAAAGGGTGTTGAATCTTGTCAAATGCTTTTTCTGCATCTTTTGATAAGATCATGTGGTTTTTGTCCTTTTTATTGATGTAGCATGTCACATTTATTGATTTGCCTATGTCGAGCCATCCCTTTATCCCTAGAATTAATCCCACTTGATCATAGTATATGATCAATTCTATAAGCTGTTGAATTTGGTTTTCTGGTATTGTGTTGAGAATTTTTTGTGTAAATACTCATTAAGGATATTGGTTTGTAATTTTCTTTTTGGGTGCAGTCTTTCTCTGTTTTTGGTAGCAGCGTACTATCAGTGTCATAAAAGTTTTTGGAAGTTTTCCATCTTCTATTTTTTTGAACAGTTTAAGGATTGCAATTAATTCTTATTTGATTGCTTTGTAGAATTTGCTGGTGAAACCGTCCGGTCCAGGGCATTTGTTTGGGGAAGATATTTCATCACTGTTTCAATTTCCCTGCTTGTGATTGATCTGTTCATGGTTTCTAATTTTTCTCAGTTTAGTTATGGAATATTGTGCCTTTCCAGAAATGTGTCCATTTCTTCTTGGCTATTCTGTTTGTTGTCATATAGTTGTACATAGCATTCTTTTATAGTACTCTGTATTTCTGGTTTAATCTGTTGTGATTATTCCTTTTCATTTCTAAATCTATTTTTGCTCTCTTCTCTTTTTTGTAAATTTGGCTACAGGCCTATATTTTTATTCCTTTGTAAAACCAACTTTCAGATTAATTGATTTTTGCATAGTATTTCTGATTTGTATTCTTTGATTTCTGATCTAATCTTTTTATTTCCTCCTGCTGAATTTAGGCTTCTGGTTGTTGTTTTTTTTTTCTTTTTCTAGTTCCTTTAGTGATGGCTTAGGTTTTTTCTTTGTGATTCTTCTTGTTTTATGAGGTAGGATTGAATCACTATAAATTTCCCTCAGTACTGCTTTTGCTTCATCCCATAGATTCTGATACATTATGTCCTCATTTTCACTTGATTCCATATATTTTAATTTTCTTCCTTAATTTCCTTTTTTACCCATTTGTTGCTCAACAATATGCTGTTTATTGTCCAGTTTTTTTGTGATTTTCCTCTCTCCTTTTCCTTGATCTCTAGTTTGATGCCAATGTGATCTTAAATGATGCTAGGTATGATTTAGATCTTTGAAAATTTACTGAGGCTTGTCTCTCAACACACGGTCTATCCTTTAGAATGTTTCAAGGGTTCTTGAGAAGATGTCTAGTCAATAGTTTTTGAGTGAAGTACTCTCTATTTGTCTGTTAGGTCCAGTTCTTCTATTTTATCATTTAAAGATACTATTTATTGATTGATTCTCTATCTGCATGATCTGTCTTTTACTGAAAGAGGAGCATTGAAATCTAAATTTTCTGGTTGCTGTCAATATCGCGATTTGGATCTTGTTTCTTTATTGATTTTCTGTCTTGTTGATCTGTTTTTTACTCAAAGAGAAGTATTGAAGTCCCATATTATTGTCATGTTGCTGTTACTATCTCTATTTAGATCTGTTACTATTTGCTTGATATCTTTATGTGCACCTTTATTGGGTGCATAAATATTAATAAGTGTTACATCTTTTGTTGTATTGATCCCTTTTCATTATAATAATGTCCATTTTTATCTTTTTTGATTTCTTTTCTGATATGAATATAGACATTTCTGTCTTTTAGTTCACCATTAGCTTAGAGTATGATTTTATATACAACCACTTTAAGCCTTTATCTCTCGACCTAAGGTGAGTTTCTTGCTGACATCAAAGAATTGGATTGTGTTTCTTAATCCGTTTCGCAATTCCATACCTTTTGATTGGCAAGTTCAGTCCATTTACGTTAGCAGTAATTATTGACATTTGAGAGCTTGCTACTGCATTTTGATTTTTGTTTTCTGGTTATGTTGCTTTCTTTGTTATATTTTTGCAAACTTTTTCCTCTTTTGTTTAACTAGTAGAGGCTTTTAACTTTTATTATTGAGGAGGTTTCATGGTGGTAAGCTCAATTCTTGCTTATTAGGAAAAATCTTAATTTTCCCACAAATGTGAAAGATTTTGCAAGGTATAGTATTCTTGGCTGGCTTTGTTATCATGCAGTATTTTGAAGAAATCATTCAATTCTCTTCTATCCTGTAGAGTTTCTGTTGATAAGTTGAGGTTAGATTGATAGGAGTGCCTATATGTGTTATCAAGTTTTTCCCCTTGTTACCTTTAGATATCTTTCTTTGTCTTGGATTTTTGATAGTTTCACAATTATGTGTCTTGGTATAGTTTATTTAGGATTTATATAGTTGGTTGTACTGTTTGCTTCATTGACTTGTATTTTCATTGCTTGTTCTATGTTTGGGATGTTCTCAGCCTTTATTTCCTTGACTATGCTCTGTGTTCCTTCCTTTTTTCTCTTTGCCTTCTGGGATAACCATTATTCTAAGGTTGCCTTTCCTGTGATGTCATATATTTCTCTTAGTGTCTTCAATTTTTTTTCTTTTGCATTTAATTTCTGTTTCTTCTTGGTTGCCTTCTGCATTTCTATCTTGTATATCACTAATTCTTTCCTCCATTTGGGTTATTCTAGTTCCATAGTTTTCTATATTATTCTTAGTTTAATGAATTATCTCTTCAAAATCACGTGTTTCTGTTTCTCAGGTTGAAACTCAGAAACCTCAGACTTTTGGTGTTTAGTTATTTGTTTAACCTCTTTGTTTTGTTTATCTGAATTCTATTTTAATATTCTGAATTTCTTTATGATTTCAGACTTGAATTCATTATACCTAAAAACAGCTAAACTTCTGTGCTTGCAAAGTTAATTTCTGGTGTACTGTTATTTTGTTGTGATTCCATTTCCTGAGGTTTTAGAGTGTGTTGTATTTTTCTCCCAATATAAGGGATCTTGATCTACTGTTAGCTTTTTTTGACTTTGACTTTTACTTTTTTTACTTTACAGGCCACTGTATTTTTGTTTTATTTTGTATTTTTGACCCTTACAGGCTTCCATAGTGTTTTGCTGTGTCAGGGAGTGATGATGTCTGCTGGGTGTGCGTGGCATTAGATAGGGGTGTAATGGTCATATTGGAGTGTGTAGTTTTGCAGTTTGATTAGGTGGAAAGGTAGGCTTGTTTTGCTAGTAGAACTCTGTTGACTAGGCCTATGTGTATTAATCCTGCTGTATGAATTTGGTCCCTTGTACTCACGAAACCATCAGGGACAAGTCCTTTCCACAGGCTGCTGTTCCAGGGTCTTAGCCACTGGATTCTGATTCCCAGGCAGCCCATGTTCCCAGGTGTGTAGCGTAGTGCGCAGCACCTGTATGACCCTAGTCTTTCTACTTCCAATATTTTCCCTCTGGACCTTTTCTAGTCAAGAGTTCATCACAGTAGTCATAGAAACCCCATGCCTGCTCCATGTGACCCAGGCTAACAATGCCCTACTCTGCCTAAATTTGAACTGCTAGAGGTTAAAGAGACTGCCTGTGGTCTTTCTGCAGGAGAAAAGCGAGGCAGTAATGGAATCACTGTGGCTTCAAACTCGAGGCATGTTGAATTTTTATGATTCCTTCTCTTTGAAGTATCATGTGTACTAGAGAGTTAAACTCTCACCAACTTATTCAATCCTCATTAAAGTTTTCTACAAAGTCAGAGTTTGAGGATTCTGTCTTGAATAAGTCTCTTAAGTCTCAAGTTATTGACTTCTGATGTGGGATACATCACCTAAAATAATAGGGAATTATTTGCCCCTTTTTAGAAGGGACTCAACTTTATTCTAACAATAAAATATTTGGGGGGTGCACTTTTTGTGTTCCTTACACTTTTAGGAAAATAAATAAGAATTTCTTTATATCACAAGTTAAAGCTTGTTAAATATTTCCTGCTTTTTGTGACTTGTTATAATGAGATACATTTTGATTTATTTAGGTTCCTTGTTTACACAGTATAATATTTTCAGATTTCAATTTTAAATGGGTTTTGATTGAGGTAGTATTATTATGTACACCTTTTGAAGAATGAGATTAAGAGGAATTTAATGTTACTGCAAAAATATAAATTGATTTTGGGTTGAGTACTGATTTTTTTTCTGTCTGTCTGAATCTGAATGTGTTTCTCAACCAGAAAAACATTTTGACCACTGGAGATCTACTTGGCAACTTCAGAAGGAATTGTGTTAAATACACACAACATATATGATAGCAGCTGATTCAAATAATTTATCAACTACAAATGTCAATAGCGTAAGGTAAGAAAAGTCACTTTCTAACCAGCATTTCTCCAACTTCGTTTCGCTGCAAAAATGACTCAAAGAATTTCGTTTTATACTGCTAATCCAATTGTGAATCAGTAGGTCACCAGTTAAAGGATCTGCGTTTTGAATCCCCCCCAACCTACCCCTAACGCCTCTGAACTATTGATGCTGATGGTGCAGGTGTCTGGGTTACATCATGATCAACAAAGATGTGTTCCTGTGGTAGAGTCTTATATGGTCTTCCTACATTTTCTGAACCAAAAATTTATTTTATCTGCAATTTTCAATAAGAGGAGGGATTTTACTCAGTATAAAAGTCATGATAAATTTGTGTTTTATTCTTCTAAGTATGATGAACTCCTCTGTTCAACAATGATCACTTTATTTAATGTACCAACATCTTATATCATTGAGTAGTATGTTTCAGACAATATTTTGGAAGACTATAAGCCAAAATGATATGGCTTGTCATATTTTTAGAGGTGATGGAAGAAAATGAAAGAGGCATATGGAATGTGTGAAGATAAACTTGTCATGCAAATTTAGGGAACACCTGGTTAACACCACCTTTTTTGAAGAACTACCACTAATAAGAGACCCTGTGTCATAAATGATATGGGGATTGTGCTCCTGAAGATATTGTGAAGATTCTGAAAAGAAGATTGTATTAGTAAGAAAATGAAAACAGTTTCCTGAGAATGATACAAAGAGAGAATGAGGAGAATTAATCAGAATTTATTGAAGAATGATACGGTTCTCTTTCTACTGCTGAAATTTTGTGTTACAAAAGAGTTCCTCATGTCGAAATTTAAAACATTTCTAAAATCTATCCTGAATGTTTAAGTGGATCAGTGCAGCATCTTTTGTCATTTGAATTCTGACTTCAGTACTATGAGAGTCACCTTGGAATATAGGAGTTAAGGCTTTCCTGCCACAAGAAATTTTCCTGTCAACAAGAAATATGTGCCTGATGATTTTTTCTTTCAAAATGATGATCTCTGCATAACCAGCCCCTTAGATATTCAGTCACCAGTGTCATCTCCCATCACCCAGTCACTATTTTTATCATAACACTGCACAGAGGCATTTTATATATGTTAAAAGCATCACATAGTATATCTCAGTTAATGGTAGTCCTATTTCACATAGTCTAAAGCATTATTGGATGTGATTGTAGGTCAAATATTTTAGTACAGTTGTATAATTTCATCATGTGACTATGTAATGACCATTTTTATATGCAGGCCTTAATTATCATTTAATTTTGACTTGAAGATGTCATTTGCTGACTATGTCTATGATGAATATGATTGCATCTCTTACAAGAACTGTTTATATTCTATGCCAAAACATATTCTGCTGTTTCCTGATCAATCTGCCCACAAACTTCCTACTTTTGTATTTTTTATTTTAGATATTTCTATATCTCAAATACAAAGATCAAATGATGCAAATTCCTCATTTGAAAAGTATGATTCTTATTTTGCGTTTTTATTTTGCTTATTTCAAAAACAAACCCTTGAATGTAGGGACGAAATGACTGTTTTAAAATTTTCTTATCATATAGTCCTTTGATAAACATTTTAAGAATTATTTCTCCAGTAGTTTTATCCTTTATTTAAGCTACACTTAGTTCATATTATTTTCCATTTTTAATTCTTGTGGGAATAAAAATTTATGGAGATGCAATTGACCTAAAATATAGTGTAAGTTTAACGTTAGCAAAAGGTTGTGGGATGTGCATGATGAACCACAAAAATTGTTGTGAGGTCCAAATGAGTTTTTATATTACAGCAGTGGAAATCATGACTACACTTGAGTCAAAAAGAATGAAAAAATCCAAAATAATGACTTCATGGAGAAGTTAGTATTTGGAGATCCATGTAATCCCTTGACATAAATGTGAATGTCCAAATATTTCCAATCCAAGTAGGGGGATAACATTGACTGAGTTGAAATGTCAAAGGGGAAAACTCTTGAATATCAGTCATCACAGAACCTAATGGTATGAGTTGCATAATTGTACAGAGATTTATAAATCAATTAAATATAAATTATAGGAAATAAATAGAAAGATATGTTCTCATAGTTGATTCGGAGACTGCAACATTTGGCTTTAATCTTTTTCTTTGCCATTTGTTCATCATTAGGGCAATTGGCACTTTAAAGAATCCTTTCCAAAGAGTCTTTTCAGAGCTCCCTTTATATCATTGTTCCTGAAATTTTAGATGAAGGTGTTCAGCATGGATATAATCACTGTGCACATCACTGAGGCTCTTGCAGTTGAGCGTGAGTTGTGGGAAGCAGCAAAGCTAAGATACAGTCCTAATCTTGTGCAATAGAAGAAGGAAATGACTAAGAAGTGAGATGTACAGATGGGAAATGCTTTATTATTACCCCTAGCAGATGACATTCCATATGTGGAATAAACTATCTTATAGCATGAGCAAAGGATACCATCCAGGGGACCACCACCCGGAAAAACAGCAAAAAATATTTATCACCAAGTCATTGAGAAAAGTGTCAGAACAGGAGAGGTGAACCACCTGATTGAGTTCACAGAAAAAGTGTGAGATTTGCATGTCTGTGCAGAAGGACAACCTCAACACCATCAGGCTTCATAACAAGGAATGCAGAGCACTAATTACCCAGAATACCAGAACCAACAGTCCACAGAGCCAGGAGTTCATGATGACTGTGTAGTGCAGTGGTTGACAGAGGTCACAAAGTGGTCAAAGGCCATCACAATCAGGAGGAAGTCATCAAATCCTCCAAAGAGAAGAAAATAGTACATCTGTGTGATTCATCCAGTATAGGTGATGACTTTGCTCTTTTCCCAGATGTTCTGCAGCATCTTAGGGATGGTGGTGGAGGTGAAACAGATATCTGCAAAGGAAAGTTTGGAAAGGAAGAAGTACATGGCTGTGTAGAGATGTGGGTCTGAGATGATGGCCAGGATGATTAGTAGGTTTCCCAGGAGAGTGATTATGTATATGGAGAGGAAAATCCTAACTATGGAGGCCTGTATTTCTAGTTCATCTGCAAACCCCATAAGAAGAAAATTTTAGAGTCCAATATCATTGCCCAGTTTCATGTGGTCAAACTGACTACCAAGAAAAAAATAGAAGATAAGTGACTAATTGTTCTGTGTAGAGACATCATTTCCCAGTCGAAATTTATAATTTTTATTTTCTTGA
>RJWH01010213.1:0-12551 GCA_004363575.1 Solenodon paradoxus
CCCGTGCACACTCACCCCCACGCTCACCCGTGCACACTTGCACACACATTCACACCATTCTTTCAACAAGCTCCCAGACACAGCAGAGCCTGGACAAGCGCCACAGGGCTAGTCCCCGTCTCTGGCTGTGAAAGAAAATCGGGCTTTGAGCCGTGTCTGAAACTTGCAGAAGCCTGCGACGTGATGACATGACTACCCAGCAGGGAGGTGATGGATTGTGTTTTCACAATGAGTCCCTCTAAGTGTCCGGCTGCTACCGTCCTCTCTCGGGGTCATCTCAGCGGGGGAGCAGGGGCCCGGCCGAGACGGCTGAAGGAAGCCCAGATGGGTCGTGTTTGTCCTGCTCCAGAAGACATGAGAGCTGGCAGCACGCGAGGGGCTTCTGGAGTAACGGGGCGAACCTCGTGGACGTCCGGAGGACGTCTGCCTTCTGTCTGCCAGTGGCTGGGGCACATGCCGGCTGTGCTTGCTCCTCACGGGGACCCTCCAGGTGCTGAACATGTGGGGCCGGTCTGTGCATCGCTGAGAGAATGAGGGAGACGGGAGGGACGCCGGGGTCCCCACTATGGCACGGCAGACACGCTCGACTTTTCTGTGGCCCTGAGCAGGCTGGAGGTGAATGCCGACAGGTCCACTCACAGGGTTTGACGGAGTGGAAACAGGGCTGTCTCCGTAGGACCACCCAGGACCCCTGAGTGCTGGGATGGAATCAGCAGTGGAGCAGCAGGAGTCGGGTGGAGGGACCCGGGGGTGGAGTCGAGGGCAGGGCGCCCTGGAAGCTGCCGGGTGGGTGGGGTCAGCTGTGGGGGTGAACTTGGGGCTGCTTGGTGCCTGCCGATCGTGGTCACATTACTTAAGAAAATGGCATTTTAAGCCCAAAATGATAGAGAAGTGCTTGCGTGGGCTGAGTTTCTCAGGTTGATTTAAATGTGCTTTGTCACTTCTGAGGACAAATGAGTACTCATAAAAAAGTCAAGTACTGATGACCATAAAATGAACATCTTGCTTGCAGATGGATAATTGATGACGGGCTCTGTTGAATCTGCTCATCTATTTTCAGGCAGGACATGAGGCCTGGAGAGGGGCCGTGATTTATCCCCGCATGTAACGGGCTGGAGCCGGGACTCCGTCTTGGCATCTGCTTGTTCCCTTGCTCTGTCAATACTTCCCGCCAAACAGCGTTGGGTCTGTTGACATAATGAGTAGGATGAGCGCAGGAGAAACGCGGGGCTGGAGGGAAAGGTTGTACTGACTTGTAGGATCTGCACTTTGCGGAGGGGACTTGGGGGCAGGTTCAAGGCCTCGGCCCCGCTCTGAGTCCGAGGCCACCTGAAGTAAGACATCACTGTCCACCTGGGCAGACAGGGGACCTCAGGAAGCAATCTGTGGGTCAAACATACTCCTGGGCATCTTCTCCTAACACAGCCAATTAGATGAATACAAATGCACCCAAGTTTAAAAGGCCAGCAAACAGTGTACAGTTGTACATTGTTACCTTGTAATTTGATGCAACTGTTTTTCCATTTCACGCCCTGAAAAGGGTCACATCAACCTCGCGTGTATTGTTAAAGTTCTTTGGGTCTTTCCTGTCTGAATCCTCCAGTCGGCGAGAGCGAAGGACTGTTTGTCGCCTTCACGGTTGTCCGCACAGTGCTTGCCAGGAGCAGGTGCTCAGTATGAAATACAGGTGTGAAGTGGATGTTGGATTCTGGAGGGGTCGGTTGGGGGAGAGACAGAGAGACAGAGACAGACAGAGAGACAGAGACAGACAGAGAGACAGAGACAGACAGGGAGACAGGGAGACAGGGAGACAGGGAGACAGACGGAGGGAGACAGATGGAGGGAGACAGATGGAGGGAGAGGGAGACAGACGGAGGGAGAGGGAGGAGATGGAGAGAGCTCTTGTCTCCGGGGCTGTGCTGGTTAAAGCTGACAGCATTTGTCCAAAGGACCTCAGGTTCCCATGGAAACAGAACCAGCAGTTTGCTAAGACCTTTACCTGTCAGTGCAGGTACCCAAAGACTTTAAATCCCACTTGCTGGCTCGGGCAGCTCCCTCGGGAGGGCGGTGCTCGTGCTGCAGGAGAAGGACCCTGCACTAAGAGGACAGCAGGGAGGCAGCAGGAGGCTTCACTCTGGACATGCAGGGAGGACAGGATGGAAGGACTTCCTGCTCCAGACCAGGCCTCCCCTCAGGTGGTGTCCCTCGCGGGGAGGCCTCCTGGGACTGGGAGGCAGGGGACCAGATCCACATCTCTCTGGAGCCCTCTGAATAAGCTCCAGTGATTCCCAGCGTCCATCATGTCATCATGTAACAGTGCCCTTGAGAACAGGGATTTCTGGCTTTGGAAAAGCCTCGTCCATTTCTTCATCTACCAAGGCCAAAGTGAAGACTGAATGACGGGGCGCTCTCACGGTTACAGTGCTGCTTCCAAGCATGGAAGGCAGACGAAGTGCTGTCAGGTAAGTTGTGAAGTTGTGGCAGGTTGTAGCTGAAGCCCGTCCAGACTCGGGCCCTCAGTCTGCATCATCTCCCAGGTAGATGCTGCAAAGGGACCCAAACTGGTTCACTTATGAATAAATGTATAAGCATCAGGCTTGTGGCAGACGTCGGCAGTTCCTAATGAGCAGATGCTGGTGAGGGTCATGTGTTCTGCTCACGATTCGCTGCTCAGTTAGGATGGAAGCAAGTCTCAGATGAAGTCCCGACACCTAGACTCACAGCTAGCAGTTAGGGTGCCTCTAACGATCAGATCTGATCTTTAAGGTCACTGACATTGTCAAAGAAAAATTATTGGTTAGTGCCAGCAAGAATTTCCTGAATCAGTGGCTGCTCTGTCCAGAGTCAAACCTGGGCTCCATCGTAAAACCACAGATGCCGCGCGTGCTGGCTTTGTCCTCTCCTGCAAGAGCAGGGCGAGCCTGTATCATATGAGCTAAGTCACACTCCTGAAGACCGTTTATTTCACTAGTGGAAAGTCATAGCTTGTTACGACTGCCTAGAATTGATGAAGACTGTTGAGACACTTACAGGAATGGTCTCTGAGGTACTGCTTTCCATTGAATCATTCACACACTAGACACCACCTCTGGAGGGACGTCCCCATAAAGGTGGTGACTCATTCCAGAAGCATAGCTTGAAAGCAGCTGCTTCCAGAAACTCTCATTCTCTACCTCTCCCAACTGGAAATATTCTTCCCGCAGGTTCATTCTCCCTTCCCCTTCTCTTTTCTTCTCTCTCATAATTACTCTTTGCTGCTGAAACCAGGCTTCCCTGCTGATTTCCTCCCTGCCGACCATCTGCATGATAAAGCACAGGAGTAAGAGATGGGTGGGAGGTTCTGGAGAAGTACTGGACCGAAGTCAGAATTGACGAAGGAGAAGAAAGTAGAAATGTGAATTCCTTCTCCTTCCCCATCATATAAATCACACAAACTGATGAGGGGGTCAGACGTATGAATAGTGAACTAACTGGAAAAACCTGACAGAGAAGCCAGGAGGGGATCTCAGCTTAGCACCTGCCTCAAGGACACACCCCTAGATACTCCAGGTCCCCTGGACACGCCCAGAAATCCCCTAACTCTCCATCCTGCCTGAGTGAGAGGCAGGCAGATAGATCCCGCACATGCACACCTGTGCCGTCCCTTAATGTCACCTTAACTAGTTATTTCTGCCTTTAATAAACTCACGGTGTGTCCCAGACCCACTGTCTCTCCATGAATTCCTTCTGGACGAGCCCAGAGTCTCATCAGTGTGTCCCAGCTCCCTCCCGACCCTGTCACAAACCATGGGGCCATTGCTGAATATAGTTTTTCTAATGAGATACTAGGAGATACTCATTTTGGATCTTCATTCTCTTAATCACTCCCTATAACTATACATAATACTACTACAATTAAAAATAGTTTTATGTTAAATAGATTTATTATGATAACATATACCAGCAGAATGATTACAAATTTCAACCATTAACAGAATTACCATTTTTCTAGTGTTTAAAAATAACAGCAGTAACACTTATTCTCATCTCTACCACTGCACTGTTCAATACACAGAAGATGATAAAAATAGCAACCGGACCTCTGTGACAATACAAATATTCTCAGTGCTGTCTTTGGTCCACTCACAGTGGAAAACAGGCTATTTGGCCTGTAGTTAGTGGGGCACGAGGCATGAAAGATGGGCAGGCCTCGGTCTCCTTCTCCTTCCTTACCAGGCTGATGCAGAAAAAGATGTTCTGAGAAGAGCAAAGGTTGCCATGATTAAACCATCTGGTTAGCGGCAGAGGCAGGACCACACCGGACAGTCTGTCCTCCTCGATGCTGTCTCTGCCCAGTTTCGGCTGAAAAAAGGGGTTTGCTTGGACTAGAGCATAAGAACGTAGAAATGGAAGTTGTTTCCATACACACTGAACTTTGGGTAACCAGGACATTTTAGATGAAAAGGAGTTAGTGCATCTCCACGTGGCATCTGTTCTCCCCTTGGCTCCTGCATGGAACCCGGTTTCTCCTCAGCGGTTGCTGTCAGTGAAGTTGCAAAGTGGAAACTGGGACACTGGGCTGTGATTGCGACCTCCCTGTCCTGCGGGGCTGAACAGACTGGGCACATCCCAGGCCTCCAGAAGTGGGGTCTGCTTTAAAGAGAAGGATTATGGAAGAAAAACTGCCCAGGTAAGGGCACACGGGCAAGGAAGACTTTATTTAAAACCACTGCAATTGGAGGCAGAGACAGAATTCAACCACCATGAAACAAAGGCAGGAGGACCTTCGAGACTGAGCTAAGCATTGGAGGACTAATGGGAAAAAGTGTCCAGGTGATTAGTCTGTGGTATTTGCTAGCTGGTTACTGGAGTTAGGCTCCTGCCCTCTGACAGAGCCTGAAAAATCGGGCTGTCTTTTTCCCCCACACACATTTTGGTTTGACAGTTTTAAATGCTTTCCTGTATATTTCAAAGGATTGACTCTCAGGTTCTATAAAACAAATCCCTACTTTATAGAAGATTTGCATCTCAAAAGAGTAAAAGCAGAATTTAGAATTGCAAATGTTCTGAAGTAAATGCTCTCAAGGGCCTTGGTGGTGGGACCCCTGCCTTCATCACAAGGGTCTGCAGGGCTGGAGGAGGGTTTCAAGGACTCTGTGCCAGGAGCTGGAGGCAGGCAGATGCAAGTGTGTCAACTGAGATCAACGGGGTTCTACCCCGAAAAGTCCCTGCTCAGAAATGTCCCTCCATGGGCAGGTCACCTGCTGTCCCACTGAAAGTCACCCCTTCTTCCGCTGCCACTTTACCCAGCCAGGTTGTCCATCCTTTAAAAAGCTGCAGTGAGTGGACATAGGGAAGGTGGCCAGCTGTGGGGAGCTGGCAAGGGAAACGCTGGAAAGGAAAGAGAAGGTGGTTTTTAAAGAGTGTGATCTGACTACAAACTATCTTTTAAGCCAGAGAAGCCTAGAACATCCCATGTTCACACCTGACTCACTCACACATCTACCTTCCCAGCCCAGACCTCACCTTTGCTCGGCCCCTGGCAGGAAGCCAGTGTTTGCTCCAGAGCTGTTCTGAGGTTTCCCGGGGCTATTGTTCGGGAGGGTCATGGCCGGGTCTTTCCGGACCCTCCGGGTCTTTCCACACTGTGGGTGGAAGGAGCCCCGGGGCAGTTTTCTGAGACCGAGCAGCACTGCTCCTCTGCGGGGCAGCTGTGGAGATCAGCCCGGTCCGTCCTTATACTGAGCTGGAGGGGAGGCTGAGCACTTAAGAGTCCAAGGTGAGACGTGCCACCTGGAGTTGTCCCAGATGATGTTTCCTCTTCCCCCTCTCAGAGGCTGCTTCCACCGCCCCCTGGTCCTCAAACAGCAGGTCTGTTTCTGGTACAGTGAAGAGTGTGTGATCCTCGGGGTGGGTGGCCACGCTGTTCCGGAGGCCAGAGGAGATAAGATTCAAAAGGATGGCTTCTGCGTAGGAAATCTCTTTCTGCCTTGTGAAGAGGAGCTCAGCTGCCCCCAAATTCAGCCTAGAAAGAGGAGCACAAGGAATTGTCACCGAAGCGGACTGTCTCGTCACAATAGGCAGAAGCTTCCTTTGCTGCTCATTTGAGGTTCACTTAGGATAACTAAATGGAAAAACTACTGAAGGTGGTAGATAGTCAAGAAAAGGATTATGAAATTAATATTGCTTTGATATATTCATGGATAAAGGAACCAAGATTAAGGAATCCTGAAATGCATGGGTAATGTTCTCCTATTAAGATTGTAATGAGGAGTAGATTATATCTTAACTGTGCTGTTGATTGGCTAACGGGCTGAAAGGACCACTGAGTCAGTCTTGAGATGTCGTCATTTCTTGTGCTATTTTTTTTTTCCTGCTGGAGTATTTGGGTTTTTATAATGTTGATGAAAATTATAGAGAAACAGGCAGAGTACTTATTTACCAGCCAGCTAAATTTCCTATGACAAAGGGGAGGAGGAGTAGGATGGCCATAAAGAAGACTCAGCTAGCCTGTAGGCTGCTCACCGTGGCCTTCATCGTCAGGAGCACTGAGCGGCACGCAGATTTGAGAGGATGAGTTTCAACCAGCAATGCAGTGAAAAGGGCCCAGGTTCTTAGCAAGTTGCTGAGCTGGGTACAGTTTTTCCCTCTTATAAAGAATGCAAGACATAGCACTACCTTCTCCTTAGTGTTTTTAAAGTTATTGTCCATTTTGTTTTTGCATTTTTTTAATAACTAATAATTTTATATAAATGATATACATTCACATAATCGGATAATATTTTAATCATTCATAATAATTTTCCTTTAGGGAATATGTATTCCTTGTTATTGGCCTAAATGGCTGTAAGACTGATCTGACACACTAGCCCAGAGGGTAGGTGTTGACCCAAGCCCAGTGATAAGTGAGTTCTCACCACCGTCATTGGCTCAGTGGAAGACACGTGACCTGGACACGACCAATCAGAGCTAATTCAGCAAACTCGTCAAGGCTGTCAGAAGCCCCTCCAGGGTTTGGTAGCTGAGAGCCGGGCTGCTAGGACAAAATACCATCAACTGAAAGGTTTAAACCACAGATGTTTATGTCTGGCTCTTCTGGAGTCTGAGATGTCCAAGATGAAGGTGCCAGTATGGTTGGCCTCCTCCTGGCTCGTAGATGTCTGCTTTCCCATCGTGTCCCCACATCCCAGAGAGTGAGGCCTCTGGTGTTTCTACAGGGTCAACCATGTTATTGGGTTAGGGCTCCAACCTCATGGCCTTATTTAGACTTAACTACCTGCAACGTACAAGTGTAATCATGCTGGGAGTTACATCAGTTTGGGGAGAGGGACAGATCATCAATGGCCGGTGGCCATGTTGTGAGGAGGTCAATGTGGAGCTAATGACATTTCATCTTGGGACAGTCTGAAACTGAAAAAAAACTTTGTAGAAACGGAGTTGAGAGAGAAAAATATGTGTCCTAATACAACATCTTTAAGTTCTTGGATCCAGCCATGTCTTTAGTCAATGAAAGTTCAAAACATCCAGGTAAAGGAGCCTATGCTTCTGTTACCATCACTTCAGTTTTTTGAGCTGAATTTTTGTCATATGCTGTCAACAGTTCTTGATTAATAGTGAGCTGCTGAGAAGAGAAAGTGAGGTAACACATACAAAATGTACCCAGAGAGGAGTAAAGGCTCCTTAAATATACTGTTGTTATCAGTGATGCCATGGACGACAGTCAAGTGATTGGAGATTTTTTTAATGAATCTAATGGAAACATGGAAAGGCTTGTCATGTGAAAACAGGTGTGAGGACAATTTAGAGGACTGAATTTTCTGAAAACTCATTTTGAAGGAATTGCTGGACAGACAGCTTTAAGTAAAAATAGGAGCCACAACACAATTTTTCACTTTCGATGTCATTTATGTTGCTAATGAGTGGAAGGAAAGGCCAGTGGAGCTATTTTAAACAGAAGATTGATGTAATATAGGGTGACTGTCTTTTGTCGTCTCAAGTCAACAAAGTCTGACGAGTAGAAAGGAAAGAAAGAAGAAAGAAAATGGGAAAATATTATTGTGGCACCTAAGTCTTTGAACAAACATAGAATAAAACTAGTGGTCTAATGTTTTGATTCTATACCAGGGGAGATAGCATACTGATGAAAAAAATGTCTGTTAACATCATTTTGGTCAGAATTATGGTGGACTTTCATTAGCATCATTGCATTTACTTCACCCGAATGGCAGGAAATACATACATGTTCTTACTATTTTGCTTGTGAAAATATTTTCCACCCAGATCTTTTTTGAAAGAAATTAGCCTTTGTTTTAAATTTTCATTTGGAACATTACATTTTAAACTGAGCCCCACACCCTGTCAGTTTAGGGGAACATTTCTTTTGAAAGATTTTGGTTATTTTTGTCAAGAGTTTAGAGAAGTCTGAAATGCTTAGTTATTAACAAGATTGTAGTCTTCACCAAGTGAGGACTACCTACCAGAAGTGTGTGTGTGTGTGTGTGAAGGTGGCGTGAGAAAAATTCAAAACAATGAGAATGTATAATGAGATGTAGGGGTGGAGAGCCAGGAATTTAATTTTCAGAAATGACTCAGCCCCAGCATCTCCCTGTCAAAATCTAGGAGGCTCAGGGCTCTAGAAGAGTTTCTGGTTTTCCTAACCTCCAACATAAGAAAATACGTACCAGGGCTTCAGCTTCTGCTATTTCAGGCCTAAGAAATGATATAAATAAAATATCTGCCAGGGGTTGGAGGGGCAGGGAAGGAAGCAGGGGAAAAGATGGTGGTAAAGGACACTGGAGCTCTGGCGGAGAGTCTGAAAGAAAAAAAAAAACTAAAGAAGAAAAAATATCTGGACAGCACAGGATGCATTGTTTTGTATCTTTGTTTTTTAATTTATTGACATAAATTAAAAATTTGTCTTTTGCATTAAGTACCATATTCAATATGATAATAATTTTTAAGCTCTGGGTTAATTTTTGTTGTTACCACTGGTAAGGACAGACTATAGGTAGGTATGTCTTGGGTTATCTTAAGTTTAAAACTTCATTCGAAGGCACACCCTGGTGGAGTAGAGGTTGGTACGGTCCACATCCATCCCAAGGACCCGGGTTCTTATCCTGGAACCAGCGGGAACAACCAAGATGAACAAGTCAGTAAAGTAAATAAAACACTTCTTCCTCCTCTCTCTATCTGCCTGCCTCTGCTCACCTTCATTCCTGCCTGCCTCTTTCCTTCAAAAACAAAAACAAAACAACTTCACTGGGGAACACAGGATACTGACAGTGAGATGCACAATTTCTTGAGCGCAGACCTAGAATAGCTTAGAAAAAATGTTTCTGTAAAATTCTCAAAACTGTCCAAGGTATAAATACATAATTTGGAAATCCTATTTTGTTCATTAGTAGAAAAGAAGGTAAGAGTTTGCTTTAAAGTTAAAATTCTTGTGCTAATTTCGTTCAGTTTGGTGTGCCATAATTATGAAACTGCATGAGGATCTTCCTACATTTATTTTCACTGTAGTGTCTAAAAGACAGAGAATCTAAAGAAGAAAGTCTGTTAATAAAGGTAAAGTGGAAGTTTAGTCTACTTGCTTTAGTCTACTCATTGGACAGGATTTCTACAGCACTGAAATACATCCCAAGCATATTAAGATAAAGGACATAGAGTGATATATTGAGACAAGCAACGCCCTTACCCTACGAGGGTTCAAGGTTAGTGGGAAAGATGGGTTAAAGAGTCAAAGAGCTAGAGGACACAGGAAATGGAACTACACTGGTGACATGACATGAATTACAGAACCTGTGAAAAACCAAAATGAGGATTACTGACTAAATGTCCTTAGGTTTAATGAAAAAAACAAAAACAAAAACAAAAACAAACCAATACTGTGTGGACCACAGAATGCCTCTGTAGAAACAATAGATCTGTATATCATTTGAAACCTATGCATTAAAGGAAAAAGTTCACAAATTATTCTGTAAGTGGAAATAAAATAAGGAATAGAAAAAAAGTACAAGATGTCATGTGGAAGCATGACCCCTCGCTGTACTTCCTGAGGAAGTTACACTTGATCAGTGACCTGAAAGGTTCACTGGAGTCACGTAGAGAGTAGACACTGGGGAGAGACGCAGACTTAAGATGCATGTGAAGGTAAAGCAGAATATTTAAAGCTTTAATGTGATGGCAACCCAGAGAGTGAGACAGAAAAGTCACAAGGAGGAACTGAATGTAATATTGAATAAACTGTCTTGAGAATTTTAAACTTGCATTAAAGGTAATAGGAGTTAAAAATTGTCAACAAAAGAGTGATTTGATCTTGTCTGTGTTATTTGCAAGGATACTGTGGTGCAAGTGTGTAGAACTGAAGTGGTTAAGGTGGATGTGGCAGGCACAGGTGGGATTCCAGGGCAGTAGATGAGGTTATATGGTTGGGTGTGGAGTAAGGAGTTGAGAATTAAAATGGAGAGATATTTTATCATTTGGAATTAAGAGCGGCTGTGTGAGAAAATCCCATATTACAATATCTTGGAAAAATAAAACATTTGTTTCTATCACATAAAGTCTGCACAAAGTCAGCCTAGACTTAGATTGGTGATTTTACAAATGCCAGGGACCAGATCATTTGTTTTGTCCTCACTTTTCAACACGTGACTTCTCCTCCTGATCTAAGATGGCTGCCCTAATTCAGCCATATTGTTTTCTTATCAGCCAACATGAATGAGGAAAGGAAGAAAGTGCAAATTGCCTTTTAAGGGCACTTATAGAAATTAAACATGACACCATTTTTTTTTTTTTAAAGAAGCACTTTATTTTTATTTAGTTGTCCACATTGATTGTTCCACTGGTTGAGTCTTGAACCCAGGACCTTGGGATGTATGTGGGCCTGCTCCCATGGTGTAAGAGACTGCTAAGCCACCAGAATGTGCCCCTAGACATGAAGCTTTTACTTAGAGTTTGTTGAGTAACGTTTAACCCCATGTGGTTGTAAGGAATGTTGGAAAGTAATGGTTATTCTAGGGGCTACAGGTTATTCTAGGGGCTACAGGTACAGTTGGAAAACGGGGTTTCTGTGATCAAGGGCAAAACCAGAATCTTCTGCCATAGAAGTAGATGAAATTGAGATGTCTTTGGAGATACAATTAGCAGGATTTGATCATTGTTTAATGGGAGGGGATGAAGTAAAGAGAAGGAACAATGATGAATTCCGTATGCTGGTATAATTAATTGGACAAGCCCTAATACTTTTTGGAAAATGAAGACGTGAAAAGAGTGACAAGTGTGAGGGTGAGAACAAGCTAGAACAAGCTGCTGGGAGCTTGTCGATGGTGCCCTCAACATCATAGGAAAGCAAGTTAACATCTTCATGTGGCACCACTCGGGATGTCCGGCAGGGCGTTCCAAGGGGGCAGGTGTGTGTGTGTCGATCTGTGCACATACACATTCACACACTTTTTATTTTTGCAATTTGTGCTCTGCCACACTATTACAGACATGACTTTTTCACTTAATATGTCTAAGAGGTCTTTCCACACAGGTACCTGAAGAGGCCCATTGCCATTTTTAACCATTTCAGGGTATCCCATTGGATGGCCATGCCATCATTCATTTAACCAGTCCCTAAGTTGTTTCTAGTTATTTCCCATTATCAAAATGCTGCTGCGCGTGTCCTTACATTTTCCATTACCACGTGAGTGACTGTCCCCGGGGGATAAATTCCTTTAAGTCAAATTATTAGCTTTGAAGCCATGTGTTTTTAAATTTTGATTTGCCTGTTTCCCTTCATGGGGATTTTAGCAATTTAAACACCCACCCGCACTCCATCAGAGCGCCTGTTTTCTCTGCTCCGGCCCACCCAGTGTGCTCGGCTTCCTGATCTCTGCCAAGACTGCAGATTGCAAACTAGCACTTGGATTTGGTTGCAGTTTGGATTTGCTTCTGTGAGTGAGATGAAACACTTCACTTTTTCTTTATTTTAAAGGAAAGGCTCAGGCAGGAATGAAGATGAGTAGGCAGACGGGCAGGAAGAGAGGAGAAAGAATCTTGTTTTATTCTTATTTCACTGTACATTGAAAAGCAGTTTTACTGAGGGGACGACCAAGAAAAACAATTAACTAATATAAATGTTTCTTTCTCTTCCAGAAAAAAATCCCAAAGCCAAATTTCCTTTTCTAAATATGCCTTAATTTTTGCTCTTGGATTATTAATACTTCTGTTATTAATTTGAAGAAATTGGTTGTGTATTTAAAAGATTATCTTTCATATATTACCAGTATTTACATGTTTGTTTATTCTTTTATTTTGTTTATTATTTTTCTCACAGTAAATTTCTTTCCATAAATTAAACTCATTTGATTATTATTAATGGATCCTTGATATTAACCAGGTTCATTAGGGATAACTTGTTGGTACTTAAATCTGATTTTTCTTCGTGTACATAAATTTGCAAAAATGTGCTCACGTTGTACATATTACTTCAATGATTTTTGTCATTTGGAGGTGCAATAAATAACCAATCCTCTTACTGTTGGTTATTCCCGTTTTTAAAAATCAATCTAAGGTACATATCCACGGAA
>RJWH01010214.1:0-18021 GCA_004363575.1 Solenodon paradoxus
TAATCTTTTATCCCATATTTTGCTTTCTATTTCTAGGTATGTTTACATACATAAATACCATGTGTTACAACTGCCTACAATTCAGTACAGTAATAAGTGATACAGGTTTGTAGCCTAGAAGCAACAGACTGTACCACAGACCATGTGTAGTAGGCTACACCATCTAGGTTTGTGTAAGTACACTCTAGAACATTCAAACAATGAAAAAAAGACCTACTGAGACATTTCCAAGAACATATCCCCTTTGTTAAGCAACATACGACCCCACACCTTAATTTGAATACTGCCTAGGACTTCCACATTTACAAGGCACAGTTCACATTAAAGTCTTATTCTGAACTAAAACTAAATGAGAACATGAAGATTCATGGCCTCCAGACTCCTGGAGCAGCAGAGAGTTGTGTCTGTACCTATACAAACTCATCAGCACAGGGTACTGCACACCACAGAGAGCACACATACATACATACTAACATACTTAGCTACGCTCTATCGAGAACCTGTTCTGGATACTCCCTGATGTACTTTTGTCTGCCCACAGCTGTTGAAGGCATGGCTACAACCATGAGTCATAATTGACATCGTTATTTTAACTGGGGTGAGAGAACAGCATGGGTGAGTGTACAGTAAGAATGTCACTTGTGTCACATGCAGCTCATATTTCCAGTGAGAACAGGCAAGAGTGAACCTCTAGTGTGCTACTCATTCAGCTATATCTATGCATTTAAAACATTTGTACAGAGCCCCTGAAAATACTAGTTGCCTTTATTACAGATGGAGATTTCAGGATACAGAAAGTTTCCTAGGCATGACTTAGCATTTTCATGCAAAGTGTGTCCATCACTACAATAATATTGTATATCACAAAGCCACAAAACTTCAGTGTCAATGCCCCCCCCACCAAAAAAAAAAAAAAAAAAAAGACAAAAAGCAAAATAAACAAAAAACATCACCACATTAGTTTAGCTCATGCGTTTGCAGGGATTAGCTGCTATGGACTGGAGTCAGCATATATTGACTGAACTTGTCCATCTGTCTGTGGGCTGCAAGCTGACTAGGTATTTCTTGGTTGGCACTACCTGCATTTTTGCTGGCTGTTAAACCATCTTAGCGTTGCCTTGGCTGAGATGATTGGGGTGACTCAGCACTGTTCTGTATGTCTCGTCCTGCAGCAAGCTAGGCCAGGTGAGACTTTTTCCTGGTGATGACAGAGGACCAAAGCCTTATAAAACTTGGAATAGAGGATGGTTAGGTTCAGGCACCAAAACGGGGAGGTGGGAGAGAGAAATTGTTGGAGGCTAACGTATGAGGCTAAATTGTCAGCTCAGTGATGAGCTGCCTCACTCAGTCCCTGACTCCCTAACTCTTATGTCTCACAGCGCTATTTTAGCAAGCTTGGGAATGGTTCTCTCTACTGCTCTGAGCAACTCTAGACAGTTCTGAAAGGAGGAAACTTTCGTATTTCCTAGATTTTGATGTGTCAATGAAATGTGCATCTGTTGAATGAAACCATAACCCAAATAACATTTCTTCAATTTCCAGAGTAGTCTATCAGGAGAAAATGCATCCACACTCTACAGAATTCATTCTGATCTTGACTTTGCACGCTGTGCTTTGTAACAGTGTATATTCTGTGACTGAACGTTGAGCTAAGTTTCACTGATCAAATTCTAACTAGAAATGGGAAAACAAATGATTTTGTGGGCTTATTTTCCCTCATCGTTAGCAGGCGAACACTCTTACGGTCTCATTGACTGTTCTATTGGTGGAGATGCTAATGATTTAAATCTATCAGATGCTTGAAAATACAGCACAAGTTAAAATATGCAACCAACAGAATTTCTTTCTTTTTTTTTAAAGTGCGCTGTTTGACATACACATAGAGAACACTTCCTTTAATTAGACATAATTACCAATGTTAGGATACCAAAAGCATCATTTTTGGGTCCTGGAAAAGCTAAATATGAACTGCAAACAGACACTAGCAGGTACAATAAATTTACAAGATGCACAAGTTTTTGTGAGAAGGGGTTAAGGCATATTACTGCTATTCGCCTTCTTAGCATTTCATGCACTTTTCAAAGCATACCCTAAATAAATCATTTGCTACATAAAGTTTCTAACAGTATTATTTATTTTTCTTGAGAAGACGCTCATTCCCTGTAGTCAAGAAGAAAAAAAAAAAACACAGAATTATGGTTTACTTCTACAAAATGAAAAATTTTCTCTGAAAATGTGTTCCTATTGGATTTCTTTACATGACATTCTAAGTTTTAAAACACAATTTAAATTTCAGTATTACAGTAGAAACATTAAAATACCCAATAGCTGTATACAAACCTCTTTTTTATTCCTGTTTATTTAGCTAGGTTATTTAATTTTCACAGATATTCTGTTTTAACTATACTTTCCTATTTGATGTCTAGTATATATAATCCATATAGTTGTATGCTGATGAAAATGTTAATAATTTAGGCATTAGGTGTCATGGACGCTATCTGCAAAAGAAAATCTTTGACTGCTAACTGTCGATATTTTTATTTTCTTTACTCACAGAAAGTAGCATTTTAATATCTGTTTTTACCCATAGCAAGCAAGGCAGAGGGGATTAATTTTAGAACAATCAGCATTACTCCTAGAGCTTTTCTCCTCAAAGGGCATGGTCCACATGGAGAGAGATTCATACCTGAGAGAACTGCAGTACTCAAAAAGACAGAAATCAGTACTAGGAAGGTCATCAATAAGATCTAGATGGTAATTTTTTCTTTTTTTTTTTGTAATGAGACTATGTGGAGCTTTGTAGAGTAAACACACATATATTCTTCTCAAATATAATTTGTGGTCTCTCCATCTCCTATAGGATAACTGCTAACCTTCCTAGTGTAACTTCCTGAAACTGTATAGCTAAACTGAAAACTATAAAGTTAGGAAAACTTTTCCAGTATGGCCTTGACCTATATTTTAATTTCATTCTTAGTTGTGTTCTCCACACACCCTCTGGTGATCCTGGATTTATTCACTGTCCACTAAGTATATCACTTATTTTCTACTTCTAAAATTTTTCCTTATGAATCTGTCTCCCCATCCCGTGTGTGTGTGTGTATGTGTAAGGACAGCCTTATCAATCCGTTCAACTATACATTAAAATGTTTATGCTACCTTCAAATAGCTGAAGCTCCAACACAGAGTCCTAAATATAACTTGTTCACAAATGTTAGAAAACACTCCACAGTCCATGATTAAATTTATCATTTAAATGCCAGTTTAGAGAAGGGGGTCAGTATACTGTAACCCAAGGGCAGACCACCCATTTCTGTAATAAAGTTCTGTTGGAACAGTCATGCCCACTCATTTATGCATTTTCAGTATAACAGAAACCACACAGTCTACAGGCTTAAATGATCCACCTTCTAAGCCTTTATTGAAAAATTTTGCTGACCCCTGGCTTGGAACAATTTCGTACAATCATAGGAATAAATAATATATACATGGAAGGGTCACTGTGTCAACTTAGTCAAAATACTATTAATTGTACCAGGTGGCAGTTTAATAAGGCATTGTGATGCTCGGAGTTACATGTCAACTCGACTAGGACACAGTCTCTAGTTATTCAAGCAATTAAACATTATTGTAGTTCTCTCTGTGAGGCTATTTGTAACAGTAATTAAAGTCCACAATCAGTTGATATCAAGTAATGGAGATTATCCTAGATAATGTGGGTGGACCTAATTCAATCTGCTACAAGGCTTTATGAGATGAGCCAGGTTTATAAGAAGAGAAAAATTATCAGCAGGCTTTTCCTGGTGACTCTCTTATAGATTCCAGTTTTACAAGCCGGCTCCCACAATTATATCAACCAAATGATTGCAAGAAAGTCCTTAATACTGATGTCTTATTCGTTTGTTGCTTTGCTTAAATTCCGACAGATTTGTGTGTATTTGTGACCTCACATTACATGTATTATTATTGCAAAGATCCTGATTGATCAAGAAGTGAGTGTAATTAAAACAGTGACTGATGTTGACAATTTAAAATGGAAGCCACAATGATCTTACAAGGACATTTCAAACAGACTGTGCAAGGATAGATTTAAAAGGTATTAGGATATGCTGGGCAGGTACTGATAAAAGGTCCTCTGCACAAAAGAGAACTGTGCCCCTGAACTAACAAGTGACATAGATAAAAGCCTAGCTGAACAGAGGCAGGTCCCAAAACTTAGCAGGTGGCTCTGATAAACCCCCTTAAACAGGCACCTTGGACTCCATGCAAGCGTGGTCTCCAAAGTCTCCTCCAGTTTTGGCATCTGTCATTGGAGGTACCTCTTGGAGTTATAGCACTCTTTTCCCCAAAGAGCTGATGTGACTAGAAAAGATGGAAGCAGCTCTTCCAAATCTATCTTATGGTTCCTTACACACTTCCCCATCTTTTTCTACCGTGAAACCTCTCCATACAAATGGGAGGAAGCACAATGAGATCTAAACTGTACATTGCATAACACCTAAAGAAGCTAAAATTCACTCCAATAAAATTTATTTTCCATCACAGGAAAGATATTAAAATATGTTCAAACTTCTTAGAGGAGGGCTTGAGAAGTATTATCATTATATTGTCTTGACCTGATAGAAATAGACATTACAACATATTTTTAAAGAGGGTCACCTATTCTAATTAATTATGCAGTTATCATTTATTTAATTTGAATATGGTCACAGTTAACCAAAACTATTTACTTCTTAAAAACCTAAAGAAATACCCTTAACTCTATGATTTCCAAAGATACAGTACTTTTAATAAGTGGCAAAGTTGGCTTCCTAATTTGTTAGTACTGCCAGAATGTTCCATTGGGGGAAAAAGTCAAGTCAAATCAAAAAAAAGGAAAAAAAATACAAAAATAAAAACTGATTTTTGCTTGCATGATCTTTTGTTTGGATACATCTATTTTGTATTTCCTTTTATGCGAAAGGAAAACCTACCTCTTGACTTTGCTTATAAAATTATTTTCCTTTATCATTGAGGGCAAAGGTCTGAAATATTGTTCTTTGCTTTGCAAATAAGTTCCCCCAACCTAATCTCCATCCACTGACCCTCCATAGAATTCAATATTCATAGGGTATCTTTCTCTCCTGCAGAATCGAAACTATAACATTGCAGGGATATTAGGCATGTATTAGACCACAGATCTATTTGACAATTGAAGTGACAGTTTCTAAATAGAACAATTTGGTATTTATTTTAATAGCCAAAATAAATTAAAAAATATGGCTATATTTTAAAATAAGTATATCTAATGTATTTTAAATGAATTTCATCATTCTTGAACTCATATGCAAGATCACTGAACTTGATGTCACATTTTCTGGGACCTCGGCTTGGTTTCTAAAATTAATATCTGTATGATTGGGTCAGTTACGTAACACTTATGCATCTCAATCTCCTATGTGTAAATAAAAATGATAATTTTTTGTTTCTCTTCACAGAGTGATTTTCAAGAGAAATAATCAAGGGAAAGTTTTTTTTGGAAAGCTAAGGCAAAGGTAGTATTATTTTGAGGGGCAATGTCTCAGAAATTTTGAAACTATGATGAAAATGATGGACATTTTCCTTAGAAAAATGTACTCATTACACATGAAGTTTTATTTCTGGGTCATGAGAACAATATGTTCACAATACACTAGAATCCTATCTTTGGGCCAGTCTGTGGAACTTATAGTTAGAACCCCTGCTTTAAAGTGCTATGTTGATTTAATATATTATTTTACACAAATGTATAAGAAATTAATAAATATTCTCACCTTTATGTTTTTCCCATTGTTTTGAAGAAATGGACAAATTCTTAGAAACATACCAAATTCCAGAACAAATCAAAACAAAATAGAAAACCTGAACTGGTCCTTCACAAACCCAGAAATTGAAACAATGAACAAAAATCTCCAATGACGCAAAAGGCCAGGACCAGATGGCTTCACTAGTGAATTCTATCAAACTTTCAAAGAAGAATTAATACCAATATTTCTCAAACTTTTCCAAACAATGGAGGCAAGCTTCCACGCAATTTTTATGATACCAGCATTACCCTGATTCCCAAACCAAACATTGATGTTACCAAAAAATTAAATTTCAGACCAGTATCTCTGATAAATATTGTTGCAAAAGTTCTCGACAAGTTATCTTTTTGACAGATGCATTTACCATATTTTTCTACTGCTGTCAATTTCTTTCCCACCAATTAGCCTTTGGGTAGATCATAAGTATATTGGTTTCTAAAGTGTAAGAGGCAATTAGAGAATAAAAAACTATTCCAAGATAAAGGTGTCACATGAGAGCCCTCTTAAGTTTTAGAAGCTAAAGAGGAACAGAAGAAACACATCACACGAGACATAAATTCATAGTGCCTTTTAACAGGTTTCTGTTTGGGGGGCAAAGGTTATTCTTATTTGGAGGTAACTAATTTACCTTTATTTGTTTCAGGTCAAGGTCCTCTTTTAGTCTAAATGCATACCATCAACTGTAAGACACATTCAACTGAAACTAACTTGGTTTATTGGAATTTTTACTGAGAGACATTTGGGAAACAAACGAGCAATGTAGATTAACTCATATAAGAAAGAACAATAATGAAAAACACTTCCTATTACACATAGCTATATATTATCTGCAGTTATAGTTCTTTTTTAACAGAACCTCCCAAAGTTATTAACATGAACAAAATACCCTTCTTGATGATATTCATCTTATCTGCATTATGTCGTGAGAGATTTCTGTCTAGACACTCGATCCTGTAGTCAACACACACACACACACACAGACACACACACACACACACACAATCATTTCTGATGCAAATACACCAAAGGAGAAAATACAATGAATATATCCCATCTCTTTTAGAACTCTGCTATAATAATATTCACTGGCTAAGTTTTATACTTCCAACAACAGTGATGAACTTTTCAAGTAAATCACTCCTATCGGTCAAGTTAAAAATATATAATATATATTTACCTATATATTACATATACATATATATTTGGTTTACCAAGCAAAAGCCTATTAAGACACTTTGAATACATGCTCCATATCATGTATGTTTCTTCAGCTTCACTTTAGGTTTTAAAATTTAAAGGAAGACTCTAATATCTCATCTTTCTCTTGGAATATATATACATCTATATGTGTGTGTATATATATATATGTGCAGCTTATATATATATGCAGATATGTATCTTTCAGTTCTCTAAAACTTTAAGATTTTGACCAAAGCCCAAATTACCATTTTCCCCAACTTTTTTCTCATTCTTATTATCTATAACAAAAAATAGGAAGAATAGGAGAAAAATATTCTGTGAATCAGAAATCAAGAATTAGAAAAGATAGAAAGTTTGTGTAGTTTTATTATTTTCTTACAACTCATCTGAAATGGTCAGCATTCTACTGTCAAATAATATAGTCTGATTATTTCGATATGGTGGTAGATTTATGCTACTAAGAAATAGATCTGGTTCTCTAATAGATGCTGATAAAGCCGACTGAAATGCAATTGAGATTATGGCATTGAAATACTAATGCTAGTTCTTAGATATTATTACTAACTGAGACCATTGAGTTTCCTCTACCAGCTCATTTGGACACTTTTGAGCAAAGTACAGATATTTTTTCAAGCAATGGAGTTCCTAAGCATTTATAGAAAGTCATGCATGTGGACATCATTTCTGATTCTTTCCTTCTAGGTCTACAAGAAGGAAAAAACATAATTTTGAGAAATGAAATACGATTTTTTCTGATTACCCCAAATTTTTTTCTTCTTAAACTCCTGTTTTTATCAATGGCTAATCACCTCTGAAAGGTGCTTGGAAAAATTTCAGAAAAGGTAGCATAGTAGCAGCAGGAACAGTTCACAAACACAACAGGACTGGTTGAAATCCCACACTAAATATCTAAGGGTAGTATTTAAATTGCGATGCTGCTGTATTAACCAGGATGGAAAAGAGTATTTCTATGTTCCAACACGAGACAATCGTAGTAGATTTAAAGAAGAGTTCATTTCATGCAACATCAAACTTGAAGTCATGTAAAATATGATCTGAATACTACAAGTATTAATAAAGGAAAACTTTCCTAGAGTTAACTTTATAAAAACTTTATTATAATATAAATTGCCCTAATTTTATTTCTTAAAATAAACACATTTAATTATCATTTACCTACCATTTCCTCAAATCAGTTAAAATTCTCTATTCCCTGCAGATTTTATCCTCCTTAATTAATTCAATTTTCCTCTATCCTTCACTTAAAAAGGGTGACTTTTTCTTAGCTTCCAAGCTTCTTAAGCAATTTAACAATAGCACAATGATTAGTATAATCTATGAATATAAAGGCCATACATAATAAAGAGTTGATTGATCCTATTTCAGGCAATTTGAGCAAAGTGATTGAATTTTTTTACTTCATTACTCAGAACTGTATTAAACTGCCTGAGTAGTTCTCTGTAGATGCTGGCTTTGTACATGAGATCAAAATTCTTTTTAGATAGTTTATAAATAATGCAAATATATAATGACTTTATACTCTGTAACTATGCTATTTTCCAATTTAAAATATATTCTTCCATAGATAGGTAAGAAATCATACATATAAGCTTTAGGTAGCTCTTCCACAATTCCAATGATGTCATTTACCCATTACTCATTTAGTCCTGATACCAAAATTTCAGTATTAGAATCATGATTCCTCTTTTTGTTTGAAACACAGTTCATCCACAAGCATTATGACTTTATGTATAGAATGATTTGGTATACGCATAGTTCTAGCAGATTTTGTTTGAGGTAAAATACAACATTGTGCCTGAAGAGATCAGAGTAATCAAGAAAAAATATGAAAAGGGAAAGTAAGTCACTGAAAGGCATACTTCACCAGGTCCACAAAGTTGCCTGCAGTTAGTTTTAATAGTTTTAAAAAACTATATTGACTATGAGTAGGCTAGCTTAAGGGAGACAAAGCTAGAAAGTTGGAGATAACAACAGCAGCAAAGCTTGGTCAGATGTTTTCTGTAACTCTTGCAGGAAAAGATGTCTTCCATTAACTATGAATGATATAGAGAAAGAATTAGGGAATCAGCAGGGAAATAGCATTTTTGATGACCCATATCTGCTACCACACTTGACCTTTTTGTAAGAATAAATTTCAGTAGCCAAGGATTCACACATTCGATGTGATAAAATATAAATTTGCTAATTCAGCTAGATACCTGTCTTAAAAATGAAGACTACCCTGCCTGCACTATCCAGAACTAGACTCTTAAATGTTCCGTAATTACAATTGAGCTAAATGAGTAAAATATAAATAAGCGCTAAAATGAGTTCAAAGAAGAAATACTGACCGTGACTCTAAATTTCTTTAAAAATGATAAACGACGAAAAATGAGATGAAATATAGGGGTTTATTAATCATGTGCTTGAGAAATTTTTTTCCAGTTTTTTTGCCTTGTTTGTCTTTAATTTACAAAACGCTTTTCATTAAGT
This sequence comes from Solenodon paradoxus, assembly GCA_004363575.1. Taxonomy (NCBI): domain Eukaryota; kingdom Metazoa; phylum Chordata; class Mammalia; order Eulipotyphla; family Solenodontidae; genus Solenodon; species Solenodon paradoxus. The sequence goes on from RJWH01010214.1 coordinate 9,519, forward strand.
CTATTTTTTTTCTTGAATGGAGTCAAGCATTTTAATGAAGACATCATTACCTCTGCGTACGCTCTAACTCCCACAGAGACTGAAAATGGAAAATGGAAATAAATTCTATGGCTAAGAAACAAGTAGCTTAATTGAAGTACATTTATTTTGGTCTGCCTTCACAAGAAAAAGTTATTTCAGTTAACAGATGGGGAGAAGTCTGGAGGTCTTAAACCTAATACTACTCTAATAAACTCAACATAAGGTCCTTATTTCTCTATCATAAAGCAACTTAATGCACATGAGGGATACCCAGTATGTATTACTTAATGCTCATTATGAAGCGTTAAATCCATCATCACAGCCTGTGGTTCAGGACCTGAGAGTTTAATCTATCACGTAATATAACATAGGTTTATAAATATGTGCTCCCTCAGACTCTATAGTGTGTTTCATTTGTTAAAACTGGTAATTTTTAAGTACTTTTTAACTGGCATCCTGTAAACAGAATGATTGATTATAATTCTGTCTTTTAAATAATGGTATTTTAGTGGTCTTGATATCAGAACTGAGAGACTAGATTAATGTTCATCATTAGCAAGTACAATAAGAAACTTCACCAAATGTTTGTAATGTACTTATCTTTATTCTTCATAACTATCAATCCATAAAAGTTTTGTATGTTTTTGCTTCAAATTGGAAAATGTACATTTATAAATTGCAAACAGGTTCATTATCATTGAAATTAATAATTATACCAACTAAATTTTGAAAACTTTCACATTATTAAAATAACATTTGAAAGAGTACCATTCAAATAATGAGTGTTACTCATTAATTGATCATTATATTTGTGTGGTATGCATACACATATACACACATGCACATGTGTATTTACACACACGGACTGACAGAGAGGGGCAGGGAAGGGAGGGAAGAGACATAGGATTGTAACAAATCTATTTGAGATATTCCAATGATTGCATTATTATAGAACCAAACATATAGCATACCTTTTTTTCTCCCATTAAATGTTCATTGAAATGAAAAAGATTTCAAATGAATTTTTATATATCAGTTTCAGAATGATTTCTATTTTAGTTTTAGTTACCTGCAGGGGATGTGTTTCATTTTTCCTTCGCTCATATCATTGAAATTAGCCATGTTTTAACAATAGGTATGGGAAGTAAAATAAGCGTTTTGGAGTTACATATAAAGGAAAAGAAAATTTAGTGGTAATAAAAGATTGAAGCCATGTTTCTCTTAAGCCCGGACTAAAATTAGAATATATTCATGATCTAGATATTCCTTGATAGTAAGAGATTTTATTTTATCCTGACCACTTTGGGCTAAGGACTTTGCTATTTCTCTGGCCCCATATTTGATTGCTTCTATTCTTATGAGGAGTGTCATTAGCTGCTGAACAGTGTCACTACTAATGAAAAATAAGGATGTACTAGACATATTTTCAAAACCTAAGAGGAGAAATCAGCCTTTTCATGCTTCCCTTGTCTTCACTCACTTGTGAGCAATATTGTTCTTTCTCCCTCGTGGTTATTACATCAAAAGCTCATCTGTCATCGTTGGCTTAGCAGGTGGCTCATCAGATAGTTCCTTGCTCCCCCCACCGAAATCATAACCATACTCTGCAGGACAAATCTAAAATATAGCTTGACTCCTGCTTTGCTTAAAATTTCTTAATTAAGCATAGATAATCAGACACATAATCTAAAGCATTCCTATACATCCCTATAAATTGCTAGTAAGATTTTATAGTATTGAACATATGCAATTGAATATGGTTTTCCATGTAAATAAAATGAGATTCTGAGTCTAACTGACTTGTTAGACTGGGGCTCATTCTAGCATTCCATTACCTCTCACCAAATAATATACCATTTAACTCATTAACTGGGTCACTATAATTTGGGTATTCTGTTATGTGTCCAGAACCATGCTAATTGATACAACTATTACAGTATGACATACATAAGGCTTGCCAGAGCTACACTGAATATGAAGTCAACTACCCAGTCAAGGTTCACTCAACCAAAATCTCTAAATATTAAAGATTATTTTATTTTCCATTTTATCATCAGGATCTTATGAATTTATGCTGTTCTAACAAACTTAATATATGGTTCTATTAACCTAATAGCTAATATGTGACACATAGGTCTCTTGAAACCCAGTATGTTTTCCAATACAAAGCATCTTTTATCAGCAGTGCTACCTTCATTTGCATAAATATTCTTAAGGTCTAAGAGATAGCAAAGCATGAGAGAATGCAAAAGTTTAATAATGTGCCTTTCATTTATTAATGAAAGAGGGCAGCAGGGAAAGCTAAAAATAGTTACATAATGAATAGTGATATAATTAATATTGCCATCAAATACTGAAAACAAATCCTTGAAATAAAACCAGATATTCTCGCTGAAGATTTAGCAACAGTGCTAACTTTTTAGAACATTAAGCTATCTGGGGACAGTAGAATTTCTTATAAGTCTTCTTATGGCATAAAGTTAGTCAAAGGGCACAAACTTTTAGTTATAAGCTGAATAAGTTCAGAGATCTAATGTACAGCATGGTGACTATTCTTAACAACATTGTACTGGATCCTTGAAAATTGCTGTTAGAGTAGATCTAAAATATTCTCACCATAACAATAGCAACAACAAAATGGTAACTGTGAGAAGGACTTGCTAAATAGCCTCACTGTGGTAAATATTTTGCCATATATACTTATCAGATCATCACACTTAAACCTTATACATACGAAGTGTCATAATATGCAATTACATCTATTACATCTGCAATTATATATCAATAAAAGCTGGGAAAAGGTTTTTTTAAAATAAAATAATTCTAAATGCAGCAATAGTCTAATGATTAGTTTCTTCTATTTATAAATTGTGAGGAATTGTGTTTATCACTCATATTCATATTTATAATTGCCTTTTAAGAAATAACCCCACTATATTTAAAAAACCAAGTTTTTTTGTACTTTATTTACTTTTTGGATCTCACATGCAGAGAAATATTTAATCCTATTTATCAGATTAGCAGGCTTGTAAGGTTCTCTTCTCATTTCATTTTAAAAATATTATTTGCCATTTATCCATTTATCCTAATGTCCACTCTCACTTTCTGCTCTCCACATTCAGCACCTGGTTACTGCCTATAATGTTATATTTTAATGTATAAATGTATCCTTGAATAATATATTACTCTGCATGTGCTGTAATAATCCCACATGCTATTATGCTACATTTCTTGTGGTGTTTCTCACATTTTTAAAGTAAACTCACTTTTACGATTTATTCTTGGTTCTATATGTAGTTAATTGTTGCCTCATGCTGCACAGTATTCACAGAGCTTATTAGAATTTTAAAGGGAATTCATTTCTACTCAACTCTTACTTTTCTAGCATGCCTACTAGTTCCCTCGCTCATTACGTACATATTTTCTAATAGAAAAATTGGGGGGCCTTTATAGTCATTTTTAAGAGGACTATAAAAAAAAAACATAGGCAACAAGAGTCAGCGATGTAATATATTGCAAAGAGAGTCTTGATGGTGACTCTTCAATGTACCTTTTCAAGCTCTCTGGTTCAAATTGCACAGCACCGGATGCTAGCACAAATGAATGTAATCCCCAAACTACGCCTATGTTTCCTCTGCTCTTTTATTAGTCACGTAATACCTCTAGACTTGATGGGCTTAATATTTTTTCCATGAATAAAATTTGTAACTACATGATGTAATATTAGAATCGCTTTGCTTCTAAAATTCTAAACTACTCTAAACTGTTTCGAATGGCTATAAAATGGAAAAATCATCTAATGGTATTTTAAACACCAAGGGCAAGGAAATTGCCTTGTGCTCCCACAGCTGATATTAATGGTCTTCTTCTTCATAGAAGTATTCAAAACATAACCCTTTTGGATTTCAAGGATAATCAACCCTGTATCTGCATACTTCATTTTAGTAACCTTGTTGAAAATGTTAAATGGCAATGCATAAATACATAGAGTTAATCTTAGAACAACATCTGCTGGCAACTGATACATATTTGAAACAATAATTTCTCAGACTATAGGTAAACTTCTGGTGCTAAAAGCATACCTGGGAATAAGAGAAGTTTAAATTCAAATCTCAGTATTGTTGCTTAAAAACTATTGACTTCTGACAGATTATGAAATCTGAGTGTTCTGTCACATGTGAAGTGTGGATAATGAAGTTGTTTCGTATAAGCAAAAGAAAATGTCACCTAGTTATTTGTTGTTAAACAACATACCATGAATCATTGAGAGGCAGGGACTGTGACCTGCTTTTCTCTCCATCCTTTCATCTGAGAATAATGTCTACTAAGGCATTTATTCCAGGTCCTCTGAAAAATGCGGAAATGAATGAATCTTAATGAGTCTATTTCTTGTCTTTATAAATGCACATTTTTAAAAATTCAATGAATCTTACTGTATTGAGAAAAATAATTGCTAGATGGCTAGGCACTCAATAAACATTATTTCTACTTTCCCCACAGCATACAGAACTGAATCATAGCAATGATCACACCATAAATATTCTGTATCACTAACAAAGACTGTGAATAAAGAGTGGTGTCATGTATTTACTCGAACTATTATTATAAGAACATTTTGCATCAGACACAGTGCCAGTCAATGATCTAGTGTTTTGTTTAGATGTTTAGAAATTTGTCTTCATGCAGATATAACATCTTGGACATTAATTTTTTTCACCTATAAATGTTTTTTAAAGTAAAGAAGGAAGAGAGATGAGGAAGGATAATTTTTGGAGGAAGGGAGGAAAGAAGGGAAGAAATCACTTTTGTTTATTTTTGGCTTTTTGGTAGTTGTTGTCCCCTCCCCACCTAGACCTGGGTCGTGAACCCAGGTCCTTGGTCTTTACATGGTTTAGTCTCCCGGCTGCAAGCTTAACGCCTGAGCCACTGGGGCAGAACAGTTGGAGATTTTTTTAAACCTCTAGGAAAAAACCTATAGTTTTGCCCAGAAATTAATAATTAGCTATTAATAAAAGTAATCAACTTGATTTATTAGATTGGTTTGTTAATTCTTAATTCAATTATATCAAGGATCACACAGCTTCACAGACTAAATATGACTGCGAAGTTGAAAATAAAAACCCAATGATTCTACTCCAACCCCCATCAATCTCTCAATTCCCCTGTCCTTCAGCCAAATACTTTGGAAACACGTTTTGTTGTTTCATCTGACATTTTTGTATCTCAATACTTCAACATACTCATATGGCCATTTTAATTTATACATAGTATTCTCAAACTAAGTTTCAGCAGAAACAGTTGTTGCTTAGCTCTAAATCTTCCCTTCTTTTCTGAAAACCAGAGGGCTAAATATGGAGAACACACAGATAGCTGCATGTACACAAGACATGAGGATGCTTACATTTAATACATGTGTTGTCTTCATCTTCAGTTAGATGATGATAGAGAATTCTTTATGAAGTCATGCATGCCTATGTTTTCCTTCTTTATTATTATTATTACCATTATTGTCATAGTACAACTTCCAGTTAATTTGGCATTTGGAGTAATTATTCTCATGCTTTAATCTGGACTGGTGCTCTTTAAACCTCCTGTCACCTACCTGCATGGAAATTCTCTTGGAGTCTTTCTGTGTCACTTCCCATTTTCTGAAAGCCATTCCTGCCATTTTCCTCACTGCCTTCTGTTGCTGGAGGGCATCCTTTGATAATTTTTAAAAAGTACATGGGTAGCAGATTTTTGATTGTCTCAGAAGTATCTATTATTTTCCCCTCACATGCTTGACTGATGAGTTATATTACATTTTTCACACATTGCTCCAATGTCTTCTTTTTGTTCTTGTATTACTGTTGAGTTATCTGAAGTTATACCAATTACAGATTCTTTGTATGTGACATTCATTTTTTCTCTCAGGAATCTAATGGAATCGTCTTTGTGTCTTTAGTGTTCTGAAATTTCATAACGATGTTATTTGGAGAGGGTCTATTTTCATTTAGTGTGTTACAGCGGTTTCTTTCAATCTGGAAATTCATTTACTTGATTTCTGGGAAGTTTCCCTGAAATATATGCTTATTTTCTTCTGTGTACTGTGTTCTATATTTCTAGAATGTTTTTTTCAGCTATCAGACTTCGTAGCATAATATACTGATTTCCTGCTTTTATTTTCTTTGTCTTTTGCTCTAGGTATTTTGCCTAATTGTATCTTTTAACCGGTCCACTGAGATTTTCATTTTTCCAGAGTCCTTTGAGGAAACAAATTAAATCTTTTTGTGAACAGAGAGAATTCAGTAGAAAACAATTAACTTGCTGGACGTTTATTGGCTAGTTGACTGAGAAGGAAAAAGAGATTAATCACAACATTAGGGTGGTAGCCACTAAAGGAAAAGGCTATAAACCTAGAGCTAAAGGAACTCAAGGCAGATGCTGAAATAAATGATGCGGGGAGGGTAAGTGAAACACACTGATGAGATGCTGGGTCCATCCACAAAGAATTCATGGAGAGCAAGCACCGTTTGGCCAGGAACACACAGCAAGTTTATTAAAAGCAGAAACAGTGAGTTGAAGCTCCCTGCAGGCCGGGACAGTTTCATCAAGGGAATGCACACGTGTGTACGACCTGTGCTGCCTGCCTGTCACTCACGCAAAATGGATTCTTGAAAATATATGAAAGGTAGGGGTTTCTTCCTTCATGGGTGTTTCAGGTTACCTGGAGTAAAAGCTGCCCGAGTATCCAGGGGTATGTGCTAAACTCAAGTTGTTAAGGCGGGGTCCTTGCTTTGGGGGTCCTTACTCTTAGATGTCTCAGGTTTGCCAGTTAGTTTTCTGCTCATATATCTGTATACTGCCTTAAAGATTTAAAGCTATGCTGTCCCTGCATCATAATGAAAAGTTAGGAAGGGTCTGGTGGAACTGATACTCTGATCTCTGAGTGGACTACCCAACAGGTGCTGTTGTCTGACGTCAGAGGAGAACCCTTCTTGGCCTGTGTCCTAGACTTACTCTGAGCAGAAGCATTAGTGGATTAGTACTGACCTCTCTGATGGGAGAGGGCCTGATGAAGCCTGTTTTGTCCATGTTGGGAAAAACTGCAAACTGCATTTAACTGTCGTTAGAAGCAAGTGATGCTGCTGGGGTGAATAAGCATTGTTGGGAAGCAAATAGGAATAATATATCCTCTGTCCTTTCACCAACCTCACACTCTTCCCTCTCAGACCCCTAGTAACAGCCTAACAGGGAAAGCAGAAATGGCTGCAGTATTGTTCCGCTATCACAAAACAGTACAGAAAAGATAGCTTTGGAGCTAAGAAACAATAACTCTAGAATGATTTTGTGGTTTGCTAGAGATTTCTTGTTTTATATAACATTCTGGTCTATTGTCAGGGACGCAATATTTTCTCATACCTCTTCATGCATATTAAAAATTTCTTCACCTTGTATATACTCTGTTTAAGGTTAATTTTTGTTTTCCCTTTGTTGATTTTTTTGTCTTCTTCCTCTTTTTTTCTTCTCAGTTATGTTGCATGCCACCATATATATATAGTATATATACAATATTGTATGTTCCTTCTGGGAACACGTGGACATTGACTATAATTGTAATTGGGAAACTAGGACTAGAATATACAGATGAGGCTTAAAAAAAATGTAAGCTTTAACTGAAATACAAATGAATAGGAGTTTTTTTTTAGGTAAATACTGGTGGCAGTACCTTTAGGTGTTTTCTTCCAAAGATGATCAATTCCCAAAAGTACTCTCCCAGTCGTCTGCCTGAATAGTAACAATGCCATTGAGCTCAGTAAGAAGTTCTATGACCTAGTCATTTCAATAAATCAGTTACTATACATGAACCTGTTTCATAGATTTCCTATTTTTCTTTTTTCCTCGTGTTTTCAGTCTATTGTTGTCTGCCGTGAGTGTATCTATCATGAAAATATCATCAATAAATTACTGGTGTAATACTCATAATAGTCCAATGAAAGTCTCCGTCTTAACACGGAAGTTATATTGTTGTATTTGAGCTGCTTATTAACAATATACACAACAGTGATTTTTCAATGAAGTACTAATTTGTGGCTAGAAAATTTAAGTAATAAAATGATCTGCTGAAATTTTTTCTTTCATTTCTATACCTTATATTCCTCAGTGTCCCTTCAAAATGTTTGCGGAGTTTATTTTGCAAACTTTCAGGATAAAAAAGTATACAAAACTATTTAATGTTCTTCAACACCCCCTACCACCTGGGCCCAGGACTTGAACCCAGGGGTATGTGGCCTGGCTCCTTTGGAGGCGATTGACCCAACTGCTACTCCATCAGGGTGCACCCCTGTAAGAATTTTGCAAATCACTCTACATGGAATACTGAGTGCATAATGTTAGAGGATGCATGCTATCTAAGATCTGATTTTTAAAAGGGAGGGATGGAGGGAAGGAGGGAAGGAGGGAGGAAGGAAGGAATGAAGGAAGGGGAAGGGGAAGAGGAAAG
>RJWH01010215.1:0-18025 GCA_004363575.1 Solenodon paradoxus
CCCCCTCCTCCCATGCCCCTGCCCTCCTCTCCTCTGGAGACCCTGGCAGTGTGTTCCGAGGCACGGGCACCTCGTGCACAGTTCCTTTACAGCAAGTGTGATCTCTGCCCTCGGGGTGCATAACGCTTGCCTCAGGCTCTGCCTTCAGGGGACCCGCGCTGCCACAGAAGCTAGGGCTCAGGAAGCGGCTGGGACCACGCTGGAGAGGCTGGCTGTGGTCAGGCAGGATGGGATCTGTGACTTCTCTGTACACGCGGGGGACATTCGGGATGGGGCAGAAGGCTGCACTGGAAAGGCAGCTCTGCTGGCGTGGGAGACAGTGGGAGACAGTGCCCCGAGCCTTCTGCTTTGGCCCCGAGAGAAGCCGTAGGAATCGTGGTGTGGGGCCCACCTGCTGCCCTCGGCCCGGGCGCCCTGCACTCGCCTGTCATGCAGGGATGCAATGTGGCGGGACCCCCTGCTGTGCTGTGCTCTCAAGGGCCTCCCCCTGCAATACTGGATGTGGGAGGCGTGTTTAGGCCTCAAACCTGGTGCCCCTGAAGGAGGACTGCTTGTCCCGCACACATGGTGGGACGGCCGTGCGATGGCCACACACGTGCGAGGCTGCGAGGACCCAGGCGGGCACTGCACAGCGGACAGGGGGGTGTGGGCGCCCCGCTCCTGACGCGGCCTGGGGCTGGGAGCTGCACGCACACTTCAGCGCCGCGTCTCCCCAGCCCAGCGGCGGGCGGCGTGTGCCTGCGGGCCGGCGGCTTCAGCCCTTGCGCCCCTTTCTTGTGGGAAGCTGGGGCCGGTGCCCCACGGGTAGACGCGCCCTTCTCTTTCCCAGACGACTTGTCAGGACATACGAGGACCATTTCAGAGCCGACAGCTTGGAAGCATCTTACTTCCCAGTGTGTGTAGCCACTGCTCTATCTCACTTCCAACTCTGTCGCCCCACGGAGATCCCCGTACCCTCTCCTGCGACCGCCAGCTGCTTTCTCTCCGGGTCACCCGTTCTGGACACGTCACCAGAGCAGAACCACGCTGGGTGGCCTTGGAGCCTGCTCATCCACTCCTCAGATGTCCCAGGCTCCAGGCAGCCTGTGTCAGGATGTGCTGTCCCGTGAGGCTGCCGGCACCCACTGCTCGGTGGGCGTCTGTCTGCTCACCAGCTCTCCGGCCGCGGCCTGTGGTCAGTGCAGCTGTGACACGGTCCCCACAGAGCTGCCTTCCTCGGCTGCGTGCCGGGGTAGAGAGCCGGTTGGATTTGAACTAAGCAGGGGGGGCCCTGGGGCAGGACCCCCAGGCTCAGCGGACCCTCTGGAAGGGTAGGCACTGCCAGCCCCATGTCAGTGGCATCAGGCACATCAGAGGTGTCGCGCCCTCCACTTTGGGAGCCCTGCTGTCCACACAAGTGTTCCCGAGACGTGCTCGGAACCGGCCTTCCACGTTCAGGCTCGGCTGGCGCGCTGGTGCGCTGGCCTGGCATCCGATCCTCTCCGCGTCCTGGACCCGGCTAAGTTCAGCCCTGCTGCAAGGCCAGACTGCAGTCCCGCTGCCCGGGCAGGTTCCCAGCCACTCAGGGGCACAGCAGGCGACCACACCTGTGCCCGAGGACGGGCTGTGCAGGGCGAGGCCCCCGACACACTTTGCGAACGCTGGCTGTGGACAGCCCGGCCTCGGCAGACCAGCCAGCCCACACCGCTGTGCTCCCGTGTCCACAGTAGCCAGCTCCGGCCTGGCACGCGTGGGGGGCCTGCGCGTGTGAGTCTCTGGAGGTGGAATCGATGGGTGTTCAGCTCACGGTTTGAAGGAAAAAAGCACCTTCGGCAACCACGCCAAGGAAGGCTGGGAGCAGCCTGGAGGAGCTCCTGTCTGGGGATCGGGGCCGTGCCCCTGTGGGAAGTCCTGAGTCACACGAGGCAGGGACAGGGCTGCAGGCCGCAGCCGTGCTGTTCCCTCCTGCCAGCCAGAGCGCCCTGCGCAGAATTCACAGGCGCCTCAGGACGGGTCCTGGGGCAGATGAGGGGCCGGGGCCTGCGGGGCACGTCGGGGCACGTCTGGGCACGTCTGGGCATGTCGGGGCGCAGCGCTCTCACAGGCGCCCCCTGTTGGCTGCCCTCCTGCGTCACATCTTGTAATGGAGCTGGTCTCTCCCTCTGGAGCCCTGAGGCCAGAGGTCTTGGTCCTGTGATGAGTCCACTGTGAGCAAAGGCAGGTGCTGGGTGTGCAGACCTGGGACACCCTGGCTGGCCAGCTCCCAGGGCCTGCCCATCGGCCGGGCCAGGAAGGGCACAGTGGCACAGGTTGAGGGGTCCGGGCCCGGGGCCCTGAGGGTCAATGGCCAGGAAGCGGCTGCCTTCCTGTGGGCGGGGCTTGTGTCTGGTCCGGTGGTTCCTCCAGCCCCTCGCTGTGTGGCGTCTAGAACATTCTGTCAGCTGGGCAGCCCCGAGAACCCTGGGGGCCAGGGCAGGGGGTCCTCTTGCTCCCTGCTGGGCTGGGTGTGGGGCTCTGGCCGGGCACCCTCTCCCGGCCCCACCTGCTCCTGGGAGGCTCTGCCCAGTGCTGACGCCTCCCTCCTCCCAGACCCCCGGCACAGCGGGCGCAGAGGCCGGCCCCACCCCAGAGCTGCCGCCATCTGCCCACAGCTCTCAGAGGCCCTGGTGGTATGGAGTTGCCTGTCCACTGACCGACCTTCTCCCGGGGACACGCAGGCCCTCCCGTGAGGCTGTCCGAGGTGGTGTGCGTAACTCAAGGCAAAATGCAACCTCTAGACTTCTGGGGAAAACGACGAGAGCAGAGGACGACTGTCACCCTGTGGGACCGTCTCTGCTTCCCGACTGGGACCCCGGTGGTCAGTCCTGACTCCCTGCCCGGTCAGTGCTGGGCTCCAGGGCCTGCCACCTCGGCAGGCGGCCTCTCTCCTGGCCCAGGACTGGCGCCTTGCTGTCTGCACCCCTGTGCCCCAGTGGGCTTGGGGTCCTAACCCCAGGCCGTGGGGGTGATCCCAGAAGCAGGGCGGCTCTCTGCTGGTCCATGCTGTCCCGGCCCCGTTGGGGGCCGAGGGGGATTGCAGTGGGCAGTGGGAAGTGGGTGACCCTTGCGGAGACCCCACAGCACGGGCTCGGCTTCTCGGGGCCTCAGGTCAATGCTGGGCAGCTGGGACGCTGGCCAGTCAAGGCCCGGCCACAGCAGCACTCAGTGCAGAGGACGCCGCGGCAGCCCTCCGGGGCCGACCGGGCCGGGCTGCAGAACCAGGGAAGGGGTGCCCCTGCACCCCACAGAGACCCAGCACTTAGAAGAGAATGGGTGCCCCGGAAATCTAGCCACCAAGTGGTTAATTCGCTTCGCTCAATCAGCCCGATGAATACTCACGAGCGCCGTGTCCTTGCAGCCCGTGGCCTCATCACGCACGTCCTGCCGCATCCTCTGTGCCTGCGGACAGACGCCGTGCGCCTGCCAGCGCCCGCACGCCGCCCTGATTGGTCCAGCCGCGCTCTCCAACGCCATGGCAACCCCTGGCTGGTTGCCTAGCAATTCTCCCCTCTCCTACCGAAAGGCGGCCAGGGAGGTGTGCTCATGTGGGCTTCGCACACCCACAGGTGCGTGTACGGGCGTGTACGGAGCCGAGGTGGCTGTCCCTGCCACCCCGACCCCGCTCCGTTGGCGTGTCCACGTGTCCGCAGCACACGGGGTGCAGTGGCAGGACAGACTCCTGACCCATGAGACAAGTGCCCCATGTCACCCACCAACCAGGATTCCCCAGCCTGGCCCTTGTGGGGCAGTCACCGTGGGACCAGGCCAGTGCCTCGCCCCTGGGGGTCCTCGTTGGTGAAGGGACGATGCTGTCCCTGAGGAGAGCCTGTCCGCTTGGAGACACTGGGTTTCTGTGGCTCAGGGTCCCGGTGGGGCCAAAGGGTGTCAGGTTCTTGGCACTGGGGGTGCATGGGCCTGACTGGAGGTGTGGGGTCTCACGCCCACGCTGGGTGGCACCAGGAAGCCGTGCAAGCCAGTGAGTACCTGTCCCCATCCCTCCCCCAGAGTGGGTGGACCCCTGGGCCCACGTGTGTCCGGACTCACGGTCCCGCTGGCCTGACCAGAACAGACCGACAGCGTGTGGCAGGTGAGCTGGTGGGGCCGCTGGCCACGGGACGTGGGTCAGGGCCAGTTCTGCGTTCCAGAGCACAGAGGTGACAGTGCTGTGCCCAGAGGAGGTGGCTGCTCCCCTCATTTCAGGACTTCACCGCTGGGAACTCGCCCTCGATGTCCGTCCCTTGTGTCTGAGGCACCTGAGAGTCTGGAGGTGGAGAGGTTGGGCCCTGGGTCACCGGGTCAGTTCAGCACCAGCTGACAGAATCGGACATGGGATGCAGATGCCACCCCTCCTGGGCAGCGAGTGCACACGTGTGCGGCCCAGCGTGCGGTGTGCGTGTGGAGGGCGTGTCCACGTGGACACAGTGGCAGGTGGCTGTGTCTTCCATCCGTGCCCTGCTACCCAGGACTCTGGACAGGGAGGTGACCGGGGCGGCGGCCACTGCCCGGGAGTTGCTGTCCACACGGTGAGGCTGGGATGTGTGTGACCTGCCCGGTGATCCCGTGGATGCCCCGGCACGGCGCCCATCGTCTCCTGGGACACCTGGGCACGAAACTGCTGTGGACATAAGTCCAAGTCAGAGGCGAGGCTCTCACCTCACCGTGCACGCCCGGGCGTCGGGCCTCTGGAAGGAACACGTCAGCTGTGCTTCCGCGCCCAGCGCGTCCAGGGTGTGTGGCCCCACGGCGCCCAGTGTGTCAGAGGCTGAGCCCTGAGGGGCATCAGTGGGTTCTCGGTGGGTGTCAGCCCCTCCGCCCTGTCCCTTTTCGTTGATGGAGCCAGCTGAGCTCTCAGGAGCCCTGGGGACGGCACAAGATCACACAGGTCTTGGGATGAGGCCTTAAAGAGTGGGCTGGACGGGAGGCCTTTCCAGACCCGGTCGGCACATGCCCAGCCCTCCGCCCCCGCCCTTCTCCCTGTCCTGCAGCAGCAGGGGAGCCCCGGGCCCAAGGGCACCAGGGCAGGGCCCGGCAGGGCCCCTGCCAGCTGAGAGCCGGGATGGGGTGACCGCAGCCATGACGCTGGCCTCTGCTCCTGAGCAGACCGGGGGCCAGCAGAAGCAGGCAGGCCTGTGCATGCGGTCTCAGCCGGCCACGCGGGGAGCAGCAGCCATGGGCTAGCGCGGAGGAGGATGAGGGCCAACACCAGGCCCGGCCTGCACGCCACAGCGCCCCCTCCTGCAGATGGGAAGGAAGCGCAGAAGAAAAGGTCCACCTTGGTCACCTGCCGTCCATGCTCTCGTTTATGGAGCACCTGCTTGTTGGGGACAGAAAAGAGAGCAAGGTCGAAGTGGGAGCATCCAAAATGTCAAGGACACCAGGCCCGGAGCGCCTGGCGAAGGCCACCATGGGAAAGCTCTGGGACAGTGTGTCTGTGACTGCTCACTCCCCAAAATAGGGTGGACACGGTCATGAAGTCAGACAGCAAAGGGCTGCAGAAGCAAATCCAATGGTACCGCAAGCTTGCTTGGTAAGCTGCTTGAAGCCATGCTGTGTGAGAGCCCAGTAAACGGGTGGAGGGCAGGGTGGTCAGGGCCCTCAGTCCGAGAGACTGTTGGCCCCTGACCCCAGCTTTCTGTCCTCTCACTGTCTCTGAGTTTCTCCATCTCCTGGGCGGCCCCCTCCTCGCCCCTGCTCTCAGGAGCAATCCTGGCACCTGCTGTGTGCGGCAGAGCAGGGTGTCACATGCACTGGTTCCCACCTGGCAGCTGCTCCGGTCGATGGAGACGGCACCGCAGCCCCAGAGCAGACAGGGTTGGAAACCAGCACCGACGCAGTTCTCGGCGGGTGGGGCTCTGAGCGCGGCCTGTGGGCAGAGACAGCGGTGAGTCCCAAGTGCGCCGGCACAGGGCACCCGGGGCCACCACGGAGGGTGCGTGGCTGGATGGGGGAGCGCCCTTCCCGGCGGCCCTGCTGCCACAGGCTCCGCGTGGAGCTCGCCCATGCAGGCGGCTTCGCTGGCACGTGACCCGAGCAGAGCCGCAGTCCGGGGGCAGCGCGGGCGGTGCTGACACCCCGGAGCCTCGCTGGAGCAGCGGACCCACGGCTCTTGCGAAGACGCGTTTTTATTTCCAGCCAGCCAGGGTCTCGGGGTGGCGAGGACGATCCAGGAGTGAGTGTCGTCTCCAAACATCCTCTCTGAGTTTGGGGCCGGTGACACGGGATCAGCGAACTGACGTCGGCTTGCTGCCTTGTCCCTTCGGAGCCAGGGTGTGAGCCCCAGCTGACGGCCTCAGAGTGGTCACACGCGGCCTGTCCGCGGTCTGTGTGAGATCTGCTCCGGCCCGTGGCCGTCTCCCAGCCTCGCACACAGCCGTGACGCCCGCCCCATGTGCGGTCGCCTTCCAGCTGCTGGCCCAGGTGCCGCAGGCCGCCGAAACCTGTCTTCTCTGGTCCTGCGCAGCAGAAAGCCGGGCCAGGCTGCTCCGTCCAGGAGTCTGGGCGTCCGCTGGTCTGTGGAGACTCCCCCAGGGCCTCCAGCCCACCGACCCGCCCCCCATGCGGGTCGTCCGGGGCCACACCGGCGAGCTCCCAACGCACCGGCTCGGACGCGGTCCTGCACGCACAGCACCGTGTGTCCACGCTGCAAAGTGACGGGCTGCAGGCAGGTGGACACAGAGCCCCTGGGGCGCTGGCCTGCGGCGGGTGAGGGGGAGTGTCAGGAGATCGCTTTCTTAATGACTGTTCATTGATATAAAACAGAAAAGGACGCAGATCGGTGCCAGGCAATTAGCAAATGAATTTTTAGCCTTCATGGCGGCTGGCGGAGCGGCCCTGTGGGCAGTGCACACAGCCCGTTGACGGTCCCAGGGAGAGGGGTGGACACGCCTGCATCAGGCCAGGCAGAGGTGGGCGCCCTGCAGAGGGACACCGTGTCTGCCGTTGGCCTGTAGGAAGGGCCTCCTCCACACTCTCAGACGCTTCTGCAGGGTGGGTGAGGGGCCGGCCGCATCTCCCGGCCCCGCGGCACCGCCCTGGGCTTGGCTGTGTGCTCAGCCCCAGGGGCCGGGCTCTGCAGCGTTGTGGCACCCGCCCCCACCCCTTTGGGCGCGTCTGTGCAGGTGTGGCACCGAGCACTGCTGCACACACAGGTGTGTCCTGTGTATGCAAGAGTGGTGGCCCCAGAGGCCCCTTCCCGCCCAGGGCCCTGAGTGCCTGTCGAGCAAGGGACACGGTGTGAGGACCCGACTCCAGGCAGAGGCGACAGCAGGCACCTGCAGCGCGAGTGTGCGTCCTACGTGCGCCACGTCGGGTGAGCGCGCATGGCCTGTGCGGTGTGCAAGCGTGCGTGGCCTTTCCACTACATGTCCGCACACGTGCGCTCGTGGGTACAGGGCCTGTGTGTGCAGGTGCATCCATCTGGCCGGTCTGCACACACGATGTGTGCATGTGCATGTGCGCCTTCGGGGCACCTGCGGACGGTCTCGGGTCAGTTCCGAGCTGCAGCCTGGTTTCCTAAGGGAGCGGGAGTGGCCTCCCGTGGGACAGAGCTCCCGCCGTGCGTGCTGGCCTCTCACTCACACCGCCGTCCAGAGCACCCTGATGTCCGAAGTGTCTGCTCCAGCCTGAAACCCCGGTGCCCCAGGGCGACCCTCGCTCCTGCCTCGTCTGGGCAGTTCCGCAGGTGGGCCCGCCCCTCGGACCGAACTGCCCGCCCAGGCCGGTGGCCACTCTGTCTGCATCTCCGGAAACTGCTTTCTTAAGGACCATTTTTAGAGCAGTTTTGGGTTCACAGATAATTACTTTTCAGAAGGTTTTGAAAGATGCATGAAGGCATGCTGAGGTTAAGGGTCATTTGGGCGAAACAAGACCGAGTGGGTAGGGTCCACCCACTGTGGGCACAGGGCAGCCGACCCGGCAGCGGCTCTCTGAGGCTCCACGCCCGCAGTCCCACCCAGTTCTGGCCGTGCTGGGCAGCCCTGCCTGCGGTGCTCGGTCCCGGGAAGGGCCCCTTGGAGCCAAGCCCCAAGCGGAGGACAGCGGAGGACGGCGCCAGGCAGGGCTCGAGTGACACTGTTTCTGGTGCAGCCGGTGGCTTGACCCTTACTCACCCCACCGGCCCCGCCCGGGTAGGGCCCCAGGCGCCCTGTACATGCCTCACATGGGGCCCTCACGTCCACCCTCTGTGTTGCTGAGTCCAGACAGCTTTCAGGTCACCTCGGGCTTCCCCACCCCCGCTTCCCAGCGCCAGCCTGACGTTGGGTCTTGAGGTCCAGCCCTGAAGGGACCTACCTGGCCAGGGACCTACCCGAGGCAGAGCCAGCTCCGGCGTGTCTGGGATGAAGTAATTTTACCAGAAATGATGGGAAAGTTGACTACAAACAAGTGAGCAAACCCCAACCAACAACCACTAAATAAATGAGCACCAGCTCTCACCCCCACTTTCCAAGGGAGGTTTGGCCAACTGGGAATAGGACGACCTGCCTCTAAAAGCACCTCAGGAGAGGCAGGAATGGCCCTCAGCTCTACGGGCCTGAGAAATCCCGACATCAATGCAGGACAGGAGCAGAGAAAGTGCTGGCCCTGCGCGGCGGACTCTGCTCTCGGGCTCCCGTCTTGTCCGGCAGCTCCGGCCAGACCCTCCTGCAAGCCACGCGGGCCTGCAGGCGGCCCTTGACCCAGGCGTGCTGTCCGTAAAACAGGACTTGCGCTGGCTTAACCACGGAGGGCTGGAGAGCTCGCAGATGGACGAGAGCGGCCTGAGTGTCCGGCAAATCAGCCAAGTGTGGGATCTTGTCCCTCTAACCTGGCCAGAGGCCGCCAACTGGGGAGGCCACCTAGCAAGGAGCGGAGGCCACGGGAGGTCCCTGCCTCCGGGTGTCAGGCCCCGGCCCCTCACCCCGTCCTGTCCCAGTGCCGTGTGGGTGATGGCAGGCCCGGGGAGCCGTCACCTGGGCTCACCTCTCTGCAGGAGCTGGACACGCTGCCGGAGCCCTGTCCTTTGTCAGGATTCCCGAAGAAACAGCTGCTGTTCATTTAGCCTCCGTGGCCGCGACAGTGACCCCCAGACGGGACAGATGGGTCAGGACCATGCAGCTCCCCGACCTGCCCCCACAGGCCACCCCGGGTGCTCACAGGCGCCGGGCTCAGCGAGTCCTGAGATGCAGGCAGAGGCCACACCTCCATGCTCCCACCCAGGCGCCCACCACGCTGGGGCACCCGACCCCGAGCCCACGGGGCCCAGTGTCCTCTTAAAGGTCTGAGGGCACCCGCTGCCCCTCCTGGCTCTGTGCGCCGCGCCCCATGCCCTGCAGAGTGGGCGGCATCCAGGCCACTCCCCCAGGAGCAGGGATGCGGGACTCCGGCCGTGACTGTGGCTCTGCCCGGGCCCTGGACAGTGGACTGTCCACTCTGGGTGGCTCCTCCCGCATGTGTGACTCTTTGGGCAGGGCGGGGCCCTGGCTGGGTCAGGCTGGGCTGTGCTGCAGGATGGGCTGCTGGCCATCTAGAGGACTGCCCTTGGCCTGGACGTGGAGGCGCACGCGGGACCCCGAAGCACCTGCAGGTCCCGTGGGACTGACTGAGGAGCCGGCAGACGCTGGTCTGCAGTCGAGGCCACCATGGGCGGGGGACTGGTCAGCCGGAGTACACGCGGGACTCGGATAAGGGGTGGCAGACAGGGCCCTGGGCTCCGGGGGACGGGCAGCCTCTGTTCTCGGACTCTGCCGCTCCCGGCATCTCTGTCCTGTGATTTGTGCGTCTCCGGGGCTGGTGGGGAGGCTGGGCGGGAGGCGCCTGCCCTGGGGCAGTGTCCCCAGGCTCACATCCACCGGGCAATTCCCCAGTGGGATACAGGAGAGGCCGCCCCGATGAGAAAAGTGGAGCTGACACGGCTGTGAGGGGTGAGGACGAGGAACTGGGCAGCCACTGGGGTAGCAGCTCCTCCCTCAGGTCCCCAGGCCCCCCCGCCCATCCCAGACTGCTGATGTTTGAAGTCCTCCCATTGACGTGCTTTGTCACAGCAGGCCTCATGCACACGCACACACATGCTCACACGCACACTCGCACACGCACACGCACACACAGGGTTGCACTGCCCCAGGACTGTGGTCGGGCCTGGACCCCCGCACACCCGCCGGGGGTCACTGACATTCCGACCTGAGAGCGGATCCGATCAGAGACCCCAGGTCCTGGCTGGCGGTGCCCACAGGGCCACCGGACACAGTCCTCACTGCCCACCCTCCCTCCGCCCGTGGACGCGGCGCCGGCCCGGACTGGGTCGCTGCCTGAGCGCCTTCCAGGAGGCAGACTGGGGGGCCTGGGGCCGTGTCGCCCCCTCAGTGTGCAGGTCGGGGCCCGAAGCGGGCGCCTGAGGGACTGGGGGAGCCGCCCTCTTAGACACGTCCTTGTCCAGGGCCAAGTGGCCGTGGAGTCAGCCTAGGTGACTCCTGATTTCCATTCACAGGTGAGCCCCTCTGCGGGCCTTCAAGGGGCTGCCCCTGAGGCCACAGGAACCTCCCAGGAGGGCAGCTGGGCCACCGTCCACCCCCCTCAGCCTCCAGGCAGAGCCAGCGGAAGCCCGCGGCCTCACAGCTCCCTTGGAACCGACAGGGAACCTTGTGTTTTAGGGGTTTCCTGGGCCTCCCCCTGCCGGCCCCAGCCCGGCTTCAAAGCCCCCAGCGCAGAGCCTCCCTCTCCTCCCATTGCTAGACACCCCCCAGGCAGCAGAGCGCACCTAATTACACGCTGGGGCGGGGGCTGCCTGCCGGTGCCCGTCTCGTCCTGCGGTCCCTCCTGGTCCACTTAACCTGCGGCGGGACGGTCGCGCTGATTGGCCGCCGTCCTGGGCTTGGGTTCCATCAATCACCACGAATTCATCAGGCTTTTCACAGGGGACCTGGTTACCCAATTTCCCATCAATTACACTGAAATTAAATGACTGTGCCCACAGCGTGGGGACAGAGCTCCAGGGCCGTGTCCACCTCCCAGCGTTAAAGACCCAGCCGCAGGCCTGGCCGTGAGATAAGGGTGAGGTCAGCCGCTTCCCCGGGGGGCCTGCAGGGCTGCCCCCAGCAACCCTGGTCCCAGGCCCTCTCCTGCTCCTCTCCCTCCCCTGGAGCCCGTTGGATATCCTGTGGGCCCTCCGCACAGGACGGCACTGACACCCACGCCCGCGTGGGCTCGCACCCGGGGCCGCTCCGGCTTGTGCTGGGGGCTGGGCCCTCCCGGGGCCGGTCAGGGTCGATGCTGCACTGGGGTGGGCACGTGGCAGGGCCGGCGGGGCTGTGAGCGCCCCCGGCTGGGTGGGGCGAGGGAGCAGCCGCGGAGGCAGACACACACATGGCATTTCTGGTCGATCCTGCAATTAAAACCATGAGCTCGGCTCCATGGAAAACGGATTTACATAATTTGAAATTTGAGGAAAATCTCTACATACTTTAATTTTGATAGAAACTGTTTCTACTGCTGACATGTGTCTACACCTATAATTTCAGTTGATAAATTGCTGTAATTTCTCCTGCATTTCACGTACCTTCGAACAATAATTGTCAGCTGCAGGGAGACACTGGGGGAGGAGAGATGGGGGCCGGTGGCCCCGGGGGAGCAGGCCACACCGGGACGCGGGGAGCCGCCCCGGCCCCACATGGAGGTATATGGCAGCCGAGCTCGGGCAGAGCAGCTGCCCACACGCGTGTGCACGGGACACACTCACACTGGCCCAGCGTCGGCCTGGGCCCTGTCGGGGACAGTGGCATCCGAGGGCACAGGGGACCGGGGTGCAACCTCACCTTCCACCCGCCACGGGGTGGCAGCTGCACCCCAGTCCTGCTCACGCAGCAGGTCTGCAGGCGTCTTCCCCTCCCGACCAACCGGTGACTGCGGAGGCTGCCCTGTGGCTCACCTCCCTGCAGACCCGCACTCGCTGCGGGTCTCCGGGGTGCCCCTGGGGGAGTCACAGCCTGGCGCTCAGGACACGGCTTTCCCTGGGCAGGGCCAGCAGCCCGTCCTCCCAGCAGCGCCGCGTCTGTTCAGAGCTCCCACCCGAGTAGCCTCACTGCTCAGCAGCCCACGCAGGGCAGGTGGCCCCTCCACGTTCGAGGTCACCCTCATGCTGCCCCTGCCCCTCCACATCAACACACCTGCGCCGGCACCTGCTCCCTCAAGGAGACTCCTGCTTGACTGTAGCTGCCTGGCCCAGGAGGGTCACTGACCAACACCGAGCCAGGACGGTCCCCACCTGGAGCCCAGGCTGGCTCCTGGCCGCCACGTGGGGCCCGTGGCCCTTCCACTGCAGGCGAGTGGACGTTGCTGGCCGGGGCGACCTAAGAAGCTGAGAGCTAAGGCGATGTCTGACGCGCCGGCTTCGTCAGCACCTTGTCCCATTTCTGTGGACACCAGAAGAACGTCTGACATGTGCCCTGGGGACAAGACAGGAGGGGCGGGCGCGAATGAAATACCCCGCAGGCCCGTGTGGGAGATGGAGCAGCAGCCTGGGGCCTGGCCTCGTCAGTCCTCCCCCGCCCGCCGTCCTCCCCACCCCGAAGCCACCCGCCCTGCCTGCTCGGCAGAAACAAAGCCCATTCTCACCCTGACTGTCACACAACGCTCCAAATTATTCTATTAATTTATTATTCATGATGAAAAATTATTCTAATAACACTTTCATGCTATTAATATTCCAGAGACGAGCCGTTTAAAGGCCCTTCCTGCAGCCCAGCTCTTGGTGAGAGCCAATCTATTTTTAACAAAGTGTGTGGAGATTAAAGTCGAATCTGGGCACTGCGTTATGTTTAACAAATATGCTCTCAGGAGCCGAGTCCACAGGCCGCGGGAGGGGCCGCCCTCTGCAGGAGGCCACGGGACCGTGCCTTGCGGGACGCCGCGCCCCACCCTCCCGCCTCCGCGACCCCAGGTTTGATTCTGGGCCGGGCTGTGCTGAGGCCTCTGGAGCAGGTGGTCCACGGCCGGTGGTCCACGGCTGGGGGGCCACTTGCCAGCTGCTGCTACCGGGGGAGCCGCTGAGCCTCTGGGCCTGGCCTCCTCCCGTGGACCCCTCACCCTCCTCCCACGGGCTGTCCTCTCTGAGGCCTCCTTGTCCCCAGTACGATGTGGGCCAGCTGGGCCGGGCCCCTTGGCGACCCCTTGGCCGTCGCAGAGCCTGGCGTGCGCACAGAGGCAGAGATACAAGACCACAGTGTCATGTCGGGTGACACACGTCAGCCCACACTGAGGAGGCCACCTTGGAGGTGTCAGCTCCAGGTGAGGACCGCCCCCGCCCCTCCGGGCCCGTGGGGAGTGCTCTGCCCTGTAGGATGTCCCCAGGGCCCACCTGCCACCATGAGCCCCACACGTCCAGCGTGTGGCCTGTGGGAGGGGAGGCTGAGGCCCACGGGTGGCCGGACCATCATTTCTGTTCTTGTATGAAAAGTACTGATCTAAAGCTTTACCGAGACATGACCCACCTGCCAGCTCCCTTGTGCACTGAGCGTGCACATACGTCTCCAGGTGCCACAGACGCGTCACTGCAAGCCATTGAGAACAGTCCTCTCCCAGGGGACCCTCACCGTCCTGCCGCCCCCCACCCCGCAGACGCGCCTCCCCTGGTCACGGGGCTGGAGCCTCTCACGTCCGACCTGGCCGTCCCACCTGCTGGGTGGTGATGCTCCTGTCCACCTGCTGGTGGACATTACTGTCCCCGGCGGTTCTCTGACACCACCACGCGATGTGGACTTGCCACTGTTTTTCGGAGACCCGCTGCGTCCAATGGTGACAGACGCACGTCTGACCGGAGGCCCACCTGCTTCCACGCGGTGGCTTCCACCCGCCATGCTCAGCCTCACCTCACCTGCAGGCCATCTCTGCCTGGCCGCTGGAAGTCCGCACCCAAGCCCCATGCCTGCACCGGACCCCACTGCAGGCCGGCACGGGGCTCGGCCCCAGGCAGTCCCAGCCGCCCCTCAGCGCTGGCCTGAGCCCACGCCGGCCTGTCCTGGTGCCTGGCAGCGAAGGGCCTGTGAGAGGCGCCTGCACAGACTGTGGACGGGACGACCCTGCTTCCCAGGGGCCAAGGGGCCTCACGGCGGGAGGTGGCAGATCGGGTGGAAGGGGTCAGGGCGACGGAAGCAGAATCGGGCAGACGCTGGTTTGAAGAAGCAGGAGGGGTGGCCGGAGGACACGGGGAAACCCTGCTGGCATTGGTCGGAGCACAGAGAAACTGACCGCCAGGCCGGGAGATGGGCATCTGAGCGGCTGTCAGTCACAGATCCGTGTCCAGGACCCCACGAGGGCCTGGGCCTCCTCTCGCGGAGACCGCCTGGGGCCCACGCTCCCTACCTGAGGCCCTGTCCCCGAGCCAGGACCCAGTGCGCCTGGTACCTCGCCTGTGGCTCCTTCCTCATCTACGGTGACGGGGCCGTGGCGCCCGCAGCTGACCCACGGGACGGGGACCATGCTGCTGTCACGTCCAGTGAGCGGCAGCTTCAGTCCTCTACGCCTCCGAGCCTGTCACGCCGCCGCACAGCAGGAGCTCCGGCGACTCTCACGGCCCCAGTTCACCCATCACGGGCCCTGTGGGCCTGACTTTGGTTCCGAATGGTGTGCAGAGCGGCTGCCAGTCTCAGATGAAGATGCAGACGTCCCACATGCAGCGGCACGCTCGTCCCCGTGTCCCTGGAGACGGCGAGGACGAGGGCAGGCCTGCAGGCTCCCTGGGGAGCAGCGGGGTGCGGCCGGCACAGGGGGTGGTGGTGCGTCCTGAGCGACTCCGTCCCGGGCTTCGAGGCTCGCGGTGCGGGGATGACCCTTGGTGCCCGGCTCTGCTGGACCTGGACGTGGGGAGAGGAACAGGGCAGGCGGGCAGCATGGCGGCTTGACGGGGGCCCGGCTTCCTGCTGGTCACTGGCCCCGGTCCGAGACGGTCTGCAGCGTGGTGTGGTCCCGCGGCCCCTCTGCTCCCACTCACGTGCAGTTGGCACCGGCTGCCCAGCACCAACAGGCCCGCTTCGGTCGAGAGAGCGCGGTGTCCTGGGCGCGGTGGCTCTGCCTTGGGAACTGCCTGGCTGCCGCTCTTGGGGCGTCCCCACCCCCATGTCTCACAACCTGTTACCAGGGGCAGCTTCTGCGTCTCACAGAGCCATCCAGGACAGACGAAGGTGCGAGAGTGACCGTGCCCCATTCCAGACCCAGAACACGCACCCAAAATATTCCTAACAGTCTCCTGCAGACCATGTCCACACTGGAGGGACACCGTGAGCCTGGACGGGCGGTCAGGATCCCACTTCCCACTGGTCTGTCCAAGGAGGCACTGGTCCAGCTCCGGCCTGTGTCCTGGCACAGCCCCTGGAACTCAGCCACTCACATTCCTCCCACGCCGGGCTCAAGGAAGCTTCATAATTAACTTCTTTTTCAGTAGAAGACAAAACTATTTTATTAAAAATTTTTTATTGTAGTAATTATTTTACGTATTAAAATAATTTCCTATGTATAGGTCCCTCATTCCTTACATATATTTCAACACACTCTGCCCTTCCCCATTGTCCCATGGGCTCCGCCACCATGTGCTCCTGCCCACCCCAGTCCCTGCTGGTCACCTCCGTTCTGTTGCAGATGTTCTAGGTTGGTTATGTTTTATCGGTTCCTTTGTTTTGTCTGTTCACCTTCCACCTGTGAGTGAGGTCATCTGGTCTCTGTCTTTCTGCTTTTGATCGATCTCACTGAGCATCCTCCCCTCTTGTTCCCTCCGTGTGGACTCACATGACAGGGTGTCATCTCTTCTCAGGGCTGTGCAGTGTCCGCTGTGTATGGACCACATCTTCTTCATCCGTCATCTGACGTGGGCACTGAGGTGGTTTCCAGTTCTCAGCTGCCGTGAACAGGCCGCAGTGAACATGGGGGTGCAGACACCTCTGTGGGTGGGTTCTTTTGTCTCTTTTGGGTGGATGCCCAGAAGTGGGATGACGGGGTCACATGGGATTTCCATCTTCACTTTTTGAGGAATCTCCACACTGTTCTCCATGGGGCTGCACCCATTTGCACTCCCACCCACAGCGCAGAAGTGTCCCCTTCTCTCCACGTCCTCGCCGGCGTTTGTTGTCTCCAGACTTTTGGATCAGAGCCAGCCTCTCAGGTGTCAGGTGATGTCTCGTTGTTGCTTTAATTTGCATTTCCCTGATGGCCTTCGAGCAGGAACATAATTTCATGTGCCTGTGGCCACCTGTATGTCCTTTCAGAAAAGTGTCTCTCCAATTTTTCCTCCCATTTTCTGATTGGATTGCCTGTTCTTCTGTTGTTGAGTTTTATGAGTCCTTTGTATATTTTAGATATGAAGCCTTTGTCAGAAATAACGTATTCAAATATCTCCTCCCAGTTAGTAAGTTTTCTTTTGTTGTGAAGAAGCTCCTTAGTCTGATGTAGTCCCAGTTGTTTATTTTTGTTTTTGTTTCCCTTGATGGTGGAGTTGAGTTCTCAAAGGCTTCTCCAATACTGATGTCATGGAAAGTCTTTCCTGTGTTGTCTTCCCAGAATTTTATGGTCTCCAGTCTTATGTTCAAGTCTCTAGTTCATTTCGAGTTAATTTTTGTGACTAGCGTTAGAGTGGTCTCGCTTCATTCTTCCGCCTGCTGCTGTCCAGTTTTCCCAACACCATTTGTTGAAGAGACTTTCCTTTCTCCATCATATGCTTTGTTGTAGATTAACTGACTGTATGTGAGCCGGTCAGTTTCTGATGATTCTGTTCTAGTCCACTGACCTGTGCCTCTGTGATTATTCCAGTACCACACCGTTTGATCACTATTGCTTTGTAGTATAGTTCAAAGTCTGGAAGTGTGATTCCTCCAGATTCATTCCTTTTTCTAATGATTGCTTTGGCTATTCGGGGTCTTTTGTTGTTCCATACAAATTTTAAGGCTTTTTTTGTTCTAGTTCCTGAAAATAAGCCCATGGAATTTTAATGGGGATTGCATTAAACCTATATATTGCTTTGGATAAGATGGCCATTTTAATGACATTGATTCTTCCCAGCCATAAGCAGGGGATGTCTTTCCATCAATTTGTGTCCTCTATTTCTTTTAAAAAGGACTTACAATTTTCATTTTATGGGTCTTTCACCTCCTTTATTAGGTATATGCCCAGGTATTTCATTTGTTTAACTTCTATTTTAAATGGTGTGATTTTCATGATTTCATTTTATTCTAGCATGGTGTTCACGTATAAAAATATAACAGATTTTTGTGCCTTGATTTTGTAGCCTGTGACTTTACTGTATTCATTGATGAATTCTAGAAGTTTTTTGATAGAGTTTTTGGGTTTTTCATTATATATTATCATGTCATCTGCAAATAATGAGAATTTTACTTCCTCCTTTCCAATCTGGATTCCTTTTATTTCCTTTTCTTGATTCATTGCTCTGGCTAAGACCTCCAGTACAATATTAAATAGCGGTGATGAGAGTGGACAACCTCGCCTTGTCTGACCTAAGAGGAAATGCTTTCAATTTTTTGCCATTAACTATGAGGTTGGCTGTGGGTTTTTCACACATGGGCTTCGTTATGTTGAGGTGTGAACCTTCTGTCTCCATTTTATGGAGGGCTTTTATCATAAACGGGTGTTGGATCTTGTCAAAAGCTTTCTCTGCATCTATTGATATGATCATGTGGTTTTTCTCTTTGTTCTGGTTGATACGGTGCATAACATTAATAGATTTATGTATGTTGAACCATCTTTGCATCCCTGGAATGAATCCCACTTTGTCATTATGGATGATCCTTTCGATTCATTGGTGAATTTGGTTTGCTTATATTTTGTTGAGAATTTTTGCATCTATGTTCATTAGATATTGGTCTGTAATTTTGTTTCTTGGTGACATCTCTGTCAGCTTTTGCTATCTGTAATGTTTGCTTCATAAAAAGTGTTTGGGGGAGTTCCCTGTTCTTCAGTATTTTGGAAGAGCTTGAGAAGAGTAGGTGTTAATTCTTCTCTGAAGGTTTGGTGGAACTCACAGGAGAAGCCATCT